>CAVNYN010251858.1:0-16506 GCA_963692815.1 Nyctanthes arbor-tristis
CTCGGACCCTGGATTATATAGGTGACTTGTAGGACGCCTTTTGTACCTAACTGTTACACAGCCCGATATCAGTTTTGCTGTACACTCACTGAGTCAATTTATGCATGATCCTCAACAGAGTCATCTTGATGCCGCCTTCCATGTCTTACGGTATTTAAAAGGTACTCCAGGACAAGGGCTTTTCTCTCCAAAGCAGAATGAATTGTTACTTCTAGCCTATTGTGTTGCAGATTGGGCGGGATGTCTTTCTACCCGTCGATCTACTACAGGTTTTATGATTTTTCTTGGTACGTCTCCTATTTCTTGGCGATCAAAGAAACAGTCAGTTGTCGCCCGATCATCAGCTGAAGCAGAATATAGGGCATGGCTACTACTGCATGTGAAATTGTTTGGCTAAAGAAACTATTGCTTGATCTTCAGGTTTTATCTATAGAACCAGTTCCTCTACTTTTTGATAATCAAGCTTCTATCTATATATCAGCTAATCCTGTTTTCATGAAAGAACGAAGCACATTGAAATAGACTGTCACTTTATACAACAGCAAGTTCAGTCAAAGGTTCTTATTCCTCAAAAGGTTCCCTCTAAATTTCAACTCGCAGATCTTTTCACAAAGGCTTTGGGACGAGATCGTTTTCATGTTATTCTTAGCAAGTTGGGCATTTCAAACCTACATGCTCCAACTTGAGGGGGAGTAATGGAGAATATTTATTTACCTTAACTAAATAGTAAAACTATAGAATGTGTATAATTTAGTGATTTGTAATATTCTCTTCTTTGTATTTTTCTCTTTTCCTTTTGGACGTTCCCTTCGTATGTATTTAATCCCACAATGTATGCATAGCACATATACGAGAAATAATACTACAGCCTGCTCTTCCAAATTTCAATATCCGCAGAAACTATACACATCCACGGCACCATACAACACAGAAATACATTCACAGCAAACACTTATACATTCCCAGCAAATATCACATTGCAATTACACACGCACGCCCAGAATTCCCTAGTTTCTCACACTCAAGATTCTGCAAATCTCTACAGCTACACAAACATTCAATCTCAAAATTTCAGCAAGAAGCATATATATATATATATATATATACACACACACACGACACTCAATAATTTCGTTCCCAGCACACCGCAAGAAAAAAACAAACAGGTATACACACATTGCTATACGTTATGCACACATGTTACAAATGTACACGAAAACACACAGACCCACAAACGGCAGCCACAGCTACCCTTCGAATCGGATCCGTTCCTTTCGTTCGAACCAAGCCGTCGCTTCTTCCTCTGCTCCTTTGAGTCTCGACCACTCCTTCAGCCCAGAAATCCCCCAAAAGGAGAGAAAAAAAAAATTTGAAAGCCAGAACCCATGATTCACCTCAGCTTTTGGCCATTACGCGACCGTTCTCTCAAATTCTTGAACACCAATACAAACCACCACTGCGACCTCCAGTCACTCGAACCTTTCGTCCAATGCTCAAAACCACCTCAAACGAACCACTCCCATTCGTGAATCCCCCGGTCAAACTCCGACACCCCACTGCCGACCGCTCCCATTCGTATACCCCCAAGCTTCGAGCAGCGACTAGAGCCTTGAGCTCGAACCCTCAATCGCGAACCATCCCTCAAACCGCTGCACCAAGCCATCGCGACTCCTCTCTGTTCCTTGAGGTCTCACCGTGTCGCGAACCCCATCCATCACCCCTGTCGTTTGAACACGCTTCACTGCACCTCAAGGCATCGACCGAACCCCTATCATCATCCCTCTCAGCCCTCTGGTTCTCATCTCAATCGATTTGGGGCTGATTTGAATTAGGGATTTGGTTTTTACGAAATCCGATTTTGATCCTCTAGTCCCCACGTTTGTTATCCCTTTCATTCGGTCCTTTGAGTTCCAGAATTCTGTATTCCATTCCCTACGTTTTTTATTGAAGTTTAACATGATCCAAAAGTGTCGGTCTTATATGTTTTAGTCTCTTCGGTTTTTGAAAAACTCTATGTCAGCCACCAAATTTTAGATTCATTCATTTCTGTCCCTAAAGATTTAAAAGTTTATCTTTTGAGCCAAAACTTTCAAAGTTTACCTCTTCATTTCATACTTTTATTTTATTTATAATATTTTCCATTTTTTTAACATTAAATATTTATCTGTCTAGACGATGAGTATAATTTGACGTACGCTTAGCTTGCCCTAAAGCTTAAACTCGAAAAAGGAAAGCGTAACGAGGTAGATTTCCTTACCAAAGTTGTTTTCAAAGTTATATGCGCATATTTTATGAAAAATATGATGCAATTACATGTTATGGGTTTATGCATGTGCTTGTGTGATTTATGGTATGAATATAAAAGTATGCGTATAGTTTACTGCTTTAAAGGAAGTTATGTTCTTGGATACGATGTTATATGTATTTTATTTGTATCTGCCTAGAAATTTATGTATGCATATAAGAAAGGAAAAGTACATGATATAGACATGATATAGACAGGCAGATAACATGGAAAAGTTAAAAAGTATTTATCGTATCCTAATAAAGAAAGAAAGCTTTTGTTAGAGTTTGAGATGACTATTGGCATAATATGAGCATAAGATGAATTTTAAGAAAGATGTGACCAACGTAAAGACAAAAAAAAATTTCTTTCTAAGTCTTCGAAATATTGCTAAAAGTTATTGAGACCCCAACTAACTGAATCTTACATAATTGGTTAACAGATATGGCAGAAGATAGCGGAAATGGATAGTCTGAGGCAGCTAGGTTGGCATATGAGAACTTTGTAGATGACCCTAATTGAACTAATGGTGAGCATGTGGGTCGTGTTTGTGCAGTTTGTACTCTAGCCATAAACTTCGGATACCAAACAACCACAGCTCGATCCATTGGACATCTGATAGACATATTTGACAAGGAAGAGCAGACAGAAGCCACGAACGTCCACTTTCACCTCCATAGGGCTCGACGTCCAGACGTTGACTTTGACCTTTTATGCGAGGTACTCTTAGCGCATTGGGGAGTGTATGCGCAGTATAGCGCAGCAGCCTTCCCTGTGCTGGCACCCGTACCTGAGCCAGAGGATGATCCGGAAGAGGATCCAAAGGAAGATCCATAAGAAGATCCAGATGAAGATCTGGAGGAAGATCCTAAGGAGGAGATTCCCAAGGAGATACCTGCGGAGATTCCCGAAGAGATTCTTCCAGAGATTCCCGAAAAGATTTTGGATGGGATTCCCGAGGAGGAGTCGGATGAGGAGTTAGAAGAGGATGAGGAATTAGAGGCTTTGGAAGACTCTGAGCTAGAATCAACAACCACATGGAAAGACATACCCCCTACGCCCAAGAAATTTAGGGCGCTGAGCAGTTGGGTTAGCGACGATGATGACTAGACATAGAAGAGGGTTTAGAATATTTATCATTGTTCACATTTTATATGCTTCGTTTGAGAGTTGTTCTTTATTTATTCTAATTGTTGAGCACCAAATGCTCCTTTGATGTACTCCTCTCGAAGGATTTTGATGAGTAATAATAAATGAAGATTTTTCATGTTCCATGAGTTGTTCCTCTTTATCCTCTATTGTGTTGGAATATATATATATATATACACACACACACACACATACCCTTTATGTTACTAAAACGTAAATATTTGTTTTGTAAGGAAATGGTGCGCCCAACACAGACCGATGTGCTCCGAGAACTCATTAGGGTCATCCAAGGTATAGCACAAGCCCTCGTACCAGTACCAGCAGCACCTCCAACTGCCCCTACTGTGTCAGTCATCGAACAGTTCCATCGGCACCCGCCACTGACAATTGACGGTGAGGGTAGGCCGCTGGCTGTCGATGAGTGGACCCGCACAGTGGAGAAAATTCTCCCCCACATTTCATTCCCCGAGAATTAGAAAGTCCTATGCGTGGAATTCAAGTTGGTCGGTGGGACTGGACATTGGTGGGAGTCAGGGTCCCATACTAGGACGGACGAGGAACTGAGGAACTAAGGAACATGACTTGGGCTCAGTTCAAAACTAAGATCACATACAAGTACTTCCCCCAAGCCCTCGTGTTCACAAGGAGATGGAGTTTCGTTGATACAAGAGGATAAGGACATCACAGCTTATGAAAGAAAATTCGAAGAGCTGTCCCGCTTTGCCCCACACCTGGTGAGCACCTAGCACATGAATGCCCAGTGCTTCGAGAGAGCGCTGCGACTTGAGATCCGACAGATTATTAGCGCCTTCAATCTCCCCACCTATGGTAAGGTTGTAAAAAAAGCACAAATAGTGGCTTACTCAGGGATGAAAATTGGGGATCTCCGGCTCAGAAGGATCATGGGAAAAGGAAGTGGTCTAACCAGAGCCGGAACAGGAACCATAGACCGAGACAGTACAAGAGGCAGAACACTGGGCCAAGTAGTGGCCAGAAAAGTGTTGCACCCCACAGTGCCAGAAATGCAAGAAGCGCCACTTCGAGGAGTGTAAGAAGGGGCAGAATTTCTGCTATCGCTGTGGCCAGCCAGGCCACTTTGCCTATGAGTGTAACTATAGTGGGCCAAGTAAGGGCACGGATCAGGCGAAGGAACGGAAAGGCCAGGATCTTTGCCATGACCCATGAGGATGCCGTGGAGGACCTAGATGTGATAGCAGGTATTCTATCTACCTCTTGCACTCTCGTATATGTTTTGATTGACTCTGGTGCTACGCATTCTTTCATATCTGTTGCATGCTTAGCTAGATTAAACTGGTAAGAGAGAAAACTGGTAGCGTACTTGAGTTTAGTATGTCATCAGGTGGATCAATTGATACATATGAGATAGCTAGGGCAGTACAGATAGACTTTGACAACATAATAATTAAAGCTGATTTAAATGTGATTAATATGAAGGACTTCGACATAATTTTGGGAATGGACTGGTTAAGTGCTAATCGGGCTACTATAATTTGTCATGAAAAGGAAGTGGTTTTTTGAAAAAATGGGAACGAGGAGTTTAAGTTTTATGGGTCAAAGATTAAAGCACTACCCCGCCTTATCTCGGCCCTCAAAGCGAAGAAGTTGCTAGCAAAGACAGACTGTCAAAGGTATTTGGTTAGCCTTTAAGGTAAACCTTCTAAAGATATACCTCTGGACAGTGTACCAGTGGTATGTGAGTACCCTGATGTGTTTCCCGAGGATCTGCCGGGTGTTGCACTCAACAGACTGGTGGAATTTACAATCGACCTGGTACTCAGAGTAGCTCCAATCTCTAAAGCTCCTTACCGGATGGCACCGAAGGAGCTGCAGGAGTTAAAAGTTCAACTAGAGGAACTTTCGAAGAGGAGCTTTATCAGGCCAAGAGTGTCTCCTCAGGGAGCACCGGTTCTATTCGTGAAGAAGAAGCACGGGAGTATGAGAATGTATATTGATAATCGTGAACTGAATAAGTTGACGATTAAGAACAATACCCACTCCCGAGAATTGAAGACCTATTTGATCAGCTGAAGAGAGCAGCTATATTCTCTTAGATCAACTTAAGGTCAGGTTATCACCAGCTGAAGATCAAGTCAGCATATATACCTAAAGCGGCATTCAGAACCCGTTACGAGCAATATGAATTTATTGTAATGCCCTTTGGCCTGACGAATGTCCCTATGGTATTTATGGACTTGATGAACTGTGTGTTATATGAGTATTTAGATCAGTTTGTTATCGTGTTCATCGATTGCATCCTAATATACTCGAGGAGCTTGAAACAACTCGTCGAACATCTAAAGATTGCCCGTGTTGGAAACTCTGCGGAGGGAAAGATTGTATGCCAAATTCAAGAAGTGTCAATTTTGGCTGGATCGCGTAGATTTACAAGGTCATGTAGTGACAGCTAAGGGGATTGAGGTGGACCCCGCTAAAGTAGAGGCTGTTATTGACTGGTCTTCACCTACCAATGCCGCTGAGGTAAGAAGCTTTCTAGATTTGGTAGGATATTATCAGCGATTCATAGAGGGTCCAATAACGCGACTCACCCGAAAGGATGAGAAGTTCATTGGATAGATAAATACAAACATAGTTTCCAAGAGCTGAAGAAGAGATTGGTTTCGGCACCAGTATTGACGATACCAGATGGCTCTGATGGATATGTGATCTACAGCGATGAATCAAAACTGGGGTTAGGATGTGTTTTGATGTAGTAAGGTAAGGTGATTGTGTATGCGTCTAGGCAATTGAAACCCTATGAGGAGAACTATTCGACCCATGGTCTTGAACTTGCCGCTGTAGTACACGCTCTAAAGATCTGGCTTCACTACTTATACGGGAGTAGATGCGAGATTTATACCGACCATAAGAGTCTCAAGTGCTTCTTCACTCAAAAGGAGTTAAACATGAGGCAAAGAAGATGGTTGGAACTGGTCAAGGATTATGACTACGAAATCTTATACCATTCGAATAAGGCTAACGTAGTCACAGATGTCTTCAGCAGGAAAAACATGGGTCAGTTATCAGCACTTGGTACAGTCCAAGACTAGCTGATTAAGGATTTCAAGAATTTGAGGATCAAAATAGTTGCACCGCAGAGACCGGGATCGGCAGTGATTGCCAGTTTGACGGTCAAACCGGACTTGAGAAACAGAGTTGTTATGACACAAAAGGATGATACATTCTTGGAAAAGATTAGAGCTGGGGTCGGAACGGGGAAAAGGAAGGGGTTTGAAATCTCCTTTGACAGCACACTGATATTCAATGGCCGCCTATGCGTGCCCAGAAACAATGAGCTCCGGGATGAGATTTTGACCGAAGCTCATACCGCCCCATATCCAGCATACCCAGGCGGTACTAAGATGTACAGGGACTTGCGTGAAACCTTCTGGTGGAAAAACATGAAGGGAAGTATCACCAAATTTGTTGCCAAATGCCTAGTGTGTTAGTAATTAAAAGCTGAACATCAGCGACCGTCAGGGTTGCTGAATCCTTTGGAGATTCTAGAGTGGAAATGGGAAAAGATTTCTATAGATTTCGTAGTGGGTCTCCCTAGATCGGCTAGCAGGCATGATGCCTTTTAGGTTATCGTAGACCGACTCACAAAATCCGCCCATTTCCTGCCAGTCCGTATGAGTCTCCACTTGGATCAGCTTGCTCCGATCTTCAAAGAAATTGTGCGACTCCATGGAGTTCCGATATCTATTGTATCGGAAAGAGATCTGCGGTTCACTTCAAGGTTTTAGAAGTCATTACAAGCGGCGATGGGCTCAAAGCTGAATTTCAGCACAACCAACCACCCTTAGATGGATGGACAGTCTGAAAGAACTATCCAAATATTGAAGGACATGCTGAAGGCATGCGTTTTGGACTTGGGTGGTAGTTGGGAAACTCATTTGCCGTTAGTCGAGTTTGCCTACAACAACAATTTTCAGGTAACTATCGGCATAGCCCCTTATGAAGCTTTATATGGCCGACGATGTCGTTTATCAATTTATTTGGACGAAGTCGGTGAGATGAAGATGTTGAGACCTGAGTTAGTTAAGAAGACATTTCAGGCTATTGAGAAGATCAAGGCAAGGATTAAGGTTGCACAGGATAAACAGAAAAGTTACGCTGATCAGAAAAGAAAAAGCATGGATTTCCAAGTCGAGGAGAAAGTATTTCTCAAAGTGACACCAATAAAGGGTGTATTTCATTTTGGTAAGAAAGGGAAGCTAAGACCGAAGTATAACGGGCCATTTGAGATATTGGAAAGAGTTAGAAACGTGGCGTATCGCTTGGCATTGCCCCCAGAACTTTCAGCAGTACATAGCGTATTCCACATATCCATGTTGAGAAAGTATGTTCCAGACTCAAGTCATGTTGTTAATGTTTAGTCAGTTGAGGTACGGGAAGATCTGACCTATGATAAAGCGCCAACTGCCATACCTAACAGAAAAATACATGTTTTGAGGAATCGAGAGATTCCATTAGTTAAGATCCAATGAGGCGGCCACAGTAGCGAAGAGGCTACGTGGGAAAGAGAAGCGGAAATACTGAAGAAATATCCAGAGTTAACAGAATAAGTAAGTTAAATTTCGAAGACAAAATTAGATTAAATGGAAATAGGTTGTATCAATCGGATTTTCGCAAATGAAAATTATGAAGTTAAAGGTTCAAAAGAAATTTAAGCGTGTCACTACCACCCTAATCCTTTATTTAATATTAGTCACAATAAAAGTTTTAAAGAAGTCGCGTCTCTCGTCTAATTTACTTTAAAGAAAAATACAAGTTTATGATTAATTGGATTTTATTTCAAAATACTAGATTTGAGTCCCATTTAATTATTAAATCCGTTATCAAATAAAATATATTGATGTTTGACCCAAATCGTAAAGCTATGTAAAATAAATTTTAAACTCAAAATTTTAAGTCCGACACTCATTCTTTCAAGCTCAAGTTGTGTTTTAAGTCAAATTCAACAAATCCTTTTAAGACATTTAAAGCCCAAAAACAAAGCCAAAATTGAATTAGATTCAGCCAAACACACCCCAGACACTATTTCAACCCAGTCGTTGAACCCGTTGACAGCATCTAACTTAACATTGCCAACATCCCAACTTCTCCGATAATCTGCAATAGAGAATCTGATTTGCCAAATCCCCACGTTCGTTTCCTTCACAGTTTATACATGCACTCTACCTATACAGTAACTTCATAGCACAATATCCGCAGAAACTATACACATCCACGGCACCATACAATACAGAAATACATTCACAGCAAACATTTATACATTTCCAGCAAATATCACATTGCAATTACACACGCACGCCCAGAATTCCCTAGTTTCACACACTCAAGATTCTGCAAATCTCTACAGCTACACAACACATTCACTCTCAAAATTGTCAGCAAGAAACCATATACATACACAAACATTCAATAATTTCGTTCCCAACACACTGCAAGAAAAAAACAAGCAGGTATACACACACTGCTATACATTATGCACGCACGTTACAAATGTACACGAATACACACAGACCTACAAATGGCAGCCACTGCTGCCCTTCGAATCGAACCCGTTCCTTTCGTTCGAACCAAGCCGTCGCGACTTCCTCTGTTCTTTTGAGTCTCGACTCCTTCAGCCCAGAAATCCTCCAAAAGCAAAAAAAAAAAAAAAAAAAAAAAAAAAAAAAAAAAAAACAGAAATTGAAAGCCAGAACCCACGACTCACCTCAGCTTTTGGCCATTACCCGACCGTGATCTCAAATTCTTGAACACCAATACAAACAACCACCGCGACCTCCAGTCGTTCAAACCTTTCGTCCAATGCTCGAACCCGCCTCACTCGAACCACACCCATTCGTGAATCCCCCGGTCGAACTCGGACACCCCACCGCCGACCACTCCTATTCGCGTACCCCTAAGTTTCGAACCGCAACTAGAGTCTTGAGCTCGAACCCCCCAATCGCGAACCATCCCTCGAACCGCCGCACCAAGCCATCGCGACCCCTCTTTGTTCCTTGAGGTCTCACCGCATCGGGAACCCAAGCCATCGCCCCTGTCGTTCGAACACGCTTTACCGCACCTCAAGCCATCGACCGAACCCCCATCATCGTCCCTCTCAGCCCTCTGGTTCTTATCTCAATCGATTCGGGGCTGATTTGAATTAGGGATTTGGTTTTTACTAAATCCGATTTTGATCCTCAAGTCCCTACGTTTGTTATCCCTTTAATTCGGTCCTTTGAGTTCCAGAATCCTCTATTCCAGTTCCTACGTTTTTGTTGAAGTTTAACGTGATCCAAACGTTTCGGTCTTATATGTTTTAGTCCCTTCAGTTTTTGAAAAACTCTATGTCAGTCATCAAATTTTAGATTCATTCATTTCGGTCCCTGTATATTTAAAAGTTTATATTTTGAGCCAAAACTTTCAAAGTTTACCTCTTCATTTCATAATTTTATTTTATTTATAATATTTTCCATTTTTTAACATTAAATATTTATCTGTCTAGACGAGAAGCATAATTTGACGCACGCTTAGCTTGCCCTAAAGCTCAAACTCAAAAAAGGAAAGCGTAACGAGGTAGATTTCCTTACCAAAGTTGTTTTCAAAGTTATATGCGCACATTTTGTGAAAAATATTATGCAATTACATGTTATGGGTTTATGCATGTGCTTATGTGATTTATGGTATGAATATAAAAGTATACGCATAATTAGTTCACCTTAATCGGGAGCCCACAGACTTAACTCACCTTAAGTAGGAGGCCACAGACCTTGCTTACCCTAATTGAGAATCAGGCTCCGTCATTTTGGCGGGTTTAAAAACATAATTTGCATGTGTATATGTGTTAAATGGCATAATGTGTATTGCATATTTTAAAGGTTGTGCACGAGAATCTATTGAGTGTTTCTTCAAAACACTCACACTCACCCCTTTATTTCAAAATATTACAGGGTCTAGAGCTAGCAGTGACTCAATCAGTGATGGCAATCGAGGAAAAGAAAAAGAAATGATTTGATTTCTTCTATTGGAATTATTAGAAGCTATTAAATTATTATTTCAAAGTTCAAAGGTTGTGTTAATTTTTGACAATGGATTTATTTGACATTGTTTATGAAATATTATGTTGTTTATTTTAAATAAAGAAAAAAATTTCCGCACTTATTTATACAAATGTCTATTTCCGCGTTTAACAAAGAAAAGTAAAGAAGTTTAGTAGCGTTTCGGGTGCTTAGAACTAGGGGCGTTACAAGACACAAATAGCCAATCAACTGTGATTTATAGAGTAAGAGGGAGGATGTACTTTGGGAAAGTTTTGTGGGCAAAAAAAGTAAAAAAAGAAAATTAAGAAATATGGATATATTGTACACCGCATGAATAGCTGTACCGATAGGCTCCACTATAAAAAGGCGGGAAAATTACGGTTCCTAAAGGCACAACTAATCTAGTTATCCTTTAATAAGATTTAAACTATCAACAAAATTACTACTACTTCCGTTCCATTTATCTAGTCTTTTTTTTTTTTTGTACACAAGGATTAAGAAAAGTATTGGGAAAGTAAATTTGCAAATTAACTTTCTAGAATAGCCATATTTAATTAAGTGTGTATTTAATTCAATGCAACGAACCTAGAAAATATTCTATTTAATTAGGGGGTATAAATGAACATAAAAATAATAGCAAATAAAGAAACATGACATGATAAATGAGACAGTTAGAAAAGGAAACATGGACAAGGTAAATAGGACGGATGTAGTATATAGTAATGGGAAGCTTCAAGCACGAGATATTGAATGTTGTAAACATACTATTAGATCTCTCTACTCTCAATCTAGCACAAAACATATGACATTCTATTGTGCCACATGGGAAACCACATATATGTCGCATTCTCTGATGCACGTCACATGACTGAATGACATCATACAGTACAATACATTTCACGTTAGATCGTTTTCAAGAATCTTATAGCACAATTAATATTTATAGTGTGTTCATATATATAAACGTTGTAGTTGTCAAAACTCACGTGGTCTAATGGCATACACGTTTTACCAAGATTCAATTCCCCTCTACAATTCCCCTATATTATTTAATAATAAATAAATAAATATTGTTGCTGCGGTTCCTCATCCTTCAATTATCAAGTCCATTCTCAAGCTTTGTGAAGTAGATGATATGGAGAGTGGGCATTCACGTTTATGATACTATATAGGTGATTATATTTCCACTACACTTTTGATTCTCCACACTACTTTTTTTTTTTTTAATATTTACTTAATCTTTATGTAAGTACTTAATCTTTATGTAAACTTACATTAATAACCTTGATTTAATATTTTTGACATGTTTTTTGTCTTTCCTTTTTTCCCCTTACACCACGATCATTAATTTCTTTAGTCTTCTTTTCTTATGTCCCTTTTTGCTCACCTCATTTCCCAATTTCGTTTTCTTTATTTGTGGTTGGATTTAATTCTTTAAAATTTGGAATTATAGAATTATTCTCATTCCATTTTATTTTACTTTTGCCCTCATTTTTCTTTTGAGATTTATGTTCACCTCAAAATAAAAAGACAATTGGTTTGTGGTAAATTGGGATGGATAAGGCATATACCTTAATATGATGTGTCACCTATCAAAGCAAAAGACAAATAGTTAATAGAATTTGTAAATTGAATAATGTACGAAGAGAAGAGTCAAAAGATAAAATTATTTTTTGATATTATAATACTTTTTGTAAGAAAGTAATTCCAAAACTGAAATACTTTTAAGATTATAAATTATGTAACGGCAACTTTATGTAGGAAGTGGTCAACAACATCTTTCGAATGAAAATTATACTAAATCAATCTCATGCGAAAACACATGTAGTAAAGAATACAATTCTTTTTATTCAAGTGCATCCAAGAATCATACAATGAATGAAAATTTGAATAAACTAGTTGCCCAAAAACTCTACATACCCTAAATGGGTAGAGTCCACAAAAATATCCAAACAATTAAAAAAGAAACTAAAACTTAAAATAAAAAAAATGATTCAAAACCGGAAAACGTAACATAATTTGAGTAAAAAAGGAAATCAATAATGGCTAAGCGATTGCTTGAATTCCTTGCGTCGAGCTACCCCAAAAGTTGGCATCGTGGGCTGAATACAGACTCTAGACACAAAAGTTATACACATTTCTTTAATCACCGCTAACCGTACCATTCCATGTATACAATTGTACCATTTCATGTTAAAATAGGAATGCCAAAAAAAAAAAATCAATTCAATTCAATAAAAATAGAAAAAACTCAGGGATTAATGACGTCATAATGAGGTAAACAAAATAGAATTCTAGTTGTGCTAACCAAAATGGGTGGGAAAAATTGTTCTAATTGTACCCACCAACTTTTGTCTTATAAATACACTAGATTTTCACCCGTACGTTGCATGGGATGATAATACAAGGTAATATAAGCAACTCAAGAAGATTAAACATAATTGTATAAAAAAGATTTAAACTACTACCTCCGTCCCAAAAAGATGGTCCATATTTCTTTTTTTGTCCATCCCAAAATATGGTCGTTTCCTTTTTAAAAACTAGTTGAAATATTATTTATCTTATATGTCGTTCTTTAATATGTATGGTTATGAAAAATATAGAATTATTAAAGTGAAATAATTAATAAATCAAAGAGTATAATAGATAAATTATGTTAAAATTTACTTTTCCAATACTATTAAATGAACTTTTCTTAATCTATGTGAAAGAGAGAACATAACCATCTTTTTGGGATGGAGGTAGTATAATATTTGATCGTTTATGTGTGTGTTAAAAAAATAATATAGGTGTTACCCGTAATACGATATCTTTCATTAATGAAGATAAAGAATGTTCTACAAAAAAAAACTTAAAGAAAACATTGAAAAAAATTTGCGAATACTGGAATCAACTTAAAAAACTACCCAACATTGTGAGACAAAGATGAATACAGTTCATCGGTTCATAATATACTTTTTTAGTAATGATCTATCAGAAGTTTGAACTTTTTGGAAGTCCAAAGTCCTCATAAGTTAAGACTCTATTATGCATAATTCTTTTCTAAGTAACTTAATATAGGAATACATCCTCAATCCTTTTAATTAAATAACCAATGTGAGATTCTTTTTCTATGTCCAAAGTCATATTTTCAATTGCTCTTAAATAAAGAACAAAATTTCAACATTTTTCTTAAACGATAATGATAAAAAAATTATAAAATTGGATGTTCTTTTTCCACATTATTTTAGATAAAAAGTAATTTATTCCAATTATTTAATTGAAATCGATCAATGCATTATTTTTTGATTGCGAAAAAAAGTTTTAATTGAAATCGATTCGATAAACTTGAACTGTTAGCTTTTCGGGTTCGATGATTGGTCTGATTTTCTGAATATTTGTGAATACTGGAATTAATCTGAAAAATAATCAGATGGTATGAGATAAAAGCACATACAGTTCACTGGTTTACAATTAATTTTTTCAATAATGATCTATTAAAATTTTAAACTTTTTCAAAATTCAAGGTCCATAAGCTGAGGCTTGATTATGAATTTTTCTCTAAGTAGCTTAATATAGATATACATATTGAATTATTTTCACTAAATTACTAATGTGAGATTCCCTTTCTATACCCAAAATCGTATTTTCAATAGCTCTTAAAAAAGGAAAAAACTTTTTAACATTATTTTAGGTAAAAATTAATTTCGTTTTCAATTATTTAATTAAAATCGGTCTAATGACCTTGAATTGCTAACTTTACTAACTCGATACAAATATTAGAATCAATCTAGAAGTTGTCCGGCGGTGTGAGAAAAATTGAAACAAAAAATTTAAGAAAATTGATCTAAAATAAAATTGCTCAAGATAAGGATTGGAAAGTTTAAATGCAAAGTGAGAGAGATTTAGGAAAATTTTTCGATAGAATGAGTTCTATCAAAGGAAAGAAGGAAAATGTGAATAAAGAAAAAGAGATATTTTTAGATGAAATGAAATCTGATTTGGTGGTTGGAATTAAAAATTACAAAAGTATAGTGATAATATAAAAAAGAAAATGAAAAACAAAAAGGAAATGAAAGATAAAAAGGGAATTTATGAGTTGACAATAAATTAAAAAGGTAAATAAACTTAAAAGGAACTTATAAGTTCCTTTGATGCAAGAGAACTTATATAGAGAAATTAGGATCTTAATTTAGTTATTTAAATTATCCATTTGTGATATTGTCTATGTAAGGTAATTTATTAAGATAAAAGATAAAAATAAATGAAAATACTAAATAAAAAAAAGAAGAATCCATATTTTGAATTTTACATAAACATCAATGAATTACATTGCATAAAAATATAATTTAAAAATCACACTGATTTAAAACTATTAAAAAACCGAATTCAATTATTATTATTATAATTTTTTTTTTAGATGTAGAAAACCAAATTCAAGTTATAATTTATATAATTGCATGCATTATGGTTATCAAGATAAAATATGTGAAAGTTTCCTTTGATGTATGGGAACTTATATAGAAAAGTTAAGATCTTGATTTAGTTATTTAAATTATCCATTTATTATGTTCTCTATGTAAGGTAATATATTAAGATAAAAAGATAAAAATAAATGAAGATAACAAAAAGATAAAAAAGGGAACTCATATTGTGAATTATGCATAAATGTGAATGAATTACATTACATAAAATAAAATTTAAACATCACACAAATTTAAAACTGTTTAAAAAAAGCTGAATTCAATTATTATTATTATTATTATTATTATTATTTTTAGACATAGAAAACCGAATTCAAGTGATAATCTATATAATTGCATGCACTATCATTATTAAGATACAATATGTGATAGTTTCCTTTCATTTAAGGGAACTTAGACAGCAAAGTTAAGATATTGATTTAGTTATTTAAATTATCTATCTGTGATGTTCTCCATGTAAGGTAATATATTAAGGTAGAAAGATAAAAATAAATGAAAACAATAAAAAGATTAAAAATTAATTAAAGGCAAGGATTAAGTGTTAAACAAATGGCCAAGATGCAAAAACCAGATTCAGAAATGATTTTGGGCGACAAAACAGTAATAGGAAACTATATTGCTTTTATGTATATAAAGATTGGATAATTGAATTCAAAAATATAAAAAATCAAGGGATAAATGACGTCATAATGAGGCGAGCAGAGTTGAATTCCAATTGTGTCAACCAAAATGAGCGGAAAAATTTATTCTAATTGTGCCCCCAACTGTAGTAATATATTTATATATATATATATATATATAGGATAATTGAATTCAAAAATTTTTTAAAAAAAAATTAAGAGATTAATGATCTCATGATGAGATAAATAGAAGAGAATTCTAATTATGTCAACCAAACTGAGGAGGAAAAATTATTCTAGTTGTGCTCACTAACTGTTGTATTACATGTATTTATCTATATCTATATATGTTGGATAATTGAATTCATAAATAGAAAAAAATTAAGAAATTAATGACGTCATGATAAGATAGTCACAGTAGAATTCTAATTGTGTCAACTAAAATGGGCATGAAAAATTTTTGCAACGTGTCACTGACTATTGTATTTTACACACACGCACACATATATATAGAGTGAAGAATTGATAGAGTGAAGGGATCGAATGTTTTGCATTTAAATTGGAGGCGGTGGAAAAAAATAAACTCAAAAAGTATTTCAAGAAAGTACTTAATTTCCTTATGTATTGTTATTATTATTATTATTATTATTAAGTAGGTTATAGTTGTAAAATCATTGTGGTGTTCTAATTAAAATTATATAGGATTGGGTAAATTTATTAAATACTCATTAAACTTCGGCAATATAACTACTAACTCACTATACTTTTAAATGTGACCACTAACTCACTGAACTTTGGGTAATGTTTATCAACCATTGCTGTTTTAATTGCCATTTGCATAAATTTAGTGGTGTTAGTGACGTGGCTAACGACAATATTTTAGAAGTTACTGAACACACACTATACTTTATAATGTAATTATTAACTCACCGAACTTT
>CAVNYN010251869.1:10968-26504 GCA_963692815.1 Nyctanthes arbor-tristis
ATTTTGTAATTTATTTTATTTATTTATTTATTTATTTTTTGTGTTCTTTGTGTTTTTTTTGTTTGGGGGGGGGGGGGGAGGGGTTGGAATATGTTAGTCAAATTCATTAGGACGTGAGAGATTATTCTATCGTCTTCTAGTGGTATTTGAGTTATATTTAATGCTTGAATGTCAAATTTTAATTATGTACATATTTCACAAGACTAATGATAAATTTTCCTATTAGTTCACCGATTAGTTTTTAGGTTGATAGAAATTAAGATAATTTTGCCCTCTAATTTCTCTCCATAACTGATAAACTAATAGAGAAGTATATCATATGTCAATTCACAAATGAATTGAATTTATATTTTAACATTTTAGGAGGTAAGAGCATTTCCTATGTTAAGGGCAAAATGGAAGGAGAAAAAGTGAAAAGGGGAAATTGAGGGGGGGGGGGGACTTAAATGATAGGTCAGATTTAGGACATGAATTTATAATTATGAGAACATTAATTTATTTGGCCCAGGGGATTTGAGTTTTTCCTTCACATTAGAAATGCTCTAATAATACTCGAATGCTCATTTACCAAGCTTATGAAAAAGAAACATGATTGTGTGATATATCCTATGACATCAAATCAATTGAACCACTTCCAACGCCCCGACTCTACATCATTTCTTAAAAAATAAGGTTAAATATCACTAGTGGTATTTAGCATCTGTCTAGTTAACAATTGAAACTCTCGAATTAATAAATTTCACCAACATTAAAAATAATTGGTTTTATATGTAAACAACTAAGAAGTTGATAACACTATTGTAAATCAGATGTACACAATGCAACAATCCTGTTACATAGACTGGAAGACTCTTTTGAATGTTGGTTATTGAACTCGAACATTCATTTATCTAGACAATGTTTATTAGAGAGCAGAGACAACAAAATGTCTTTTCTTTTTTCTTTTTTTTTTTAATTTTCACTTTTTCTAAATCAATATGGAAAATGCTATGGGTATTTATATTACCACCACAAATATTATTTCTCACAATACCAACTTAAATGATTTTTTTAATTTACAAAAACACCATAGACAAAATTACTTAAATAACCATATTGTGCTTTTATTTATGTGCACCACATTTATTGTTTACACTAGGTACAATGGTGCAATTGCAGATAGACGATGAGATGAACAGTCCTTTAACTATCTCTTTCTAGTTTTTACGGGCAGCCCGCAGTCGTAACCCCGGTTGTGTGTAATATGCATATAAATGAGAACCTAGATATCATTAATTTCTCCAGATGATCACCCGTGGAAAAGGCACCCATCATCAAACATAATGCTTAATGGTTGAATTATATTATGAACATATATTCAAATAATGGAGAAGAATTATTTGTAACTATGAGTATTAAATTTTTAGTTGCAGAAGCTTATCTAATTAATCCTCCGTAGAATCATAACTAGAAACTAGAAGGGATTCTGAATATTCAAAAAAATAGAGAATTAAAACAAAATAATTTTCACACTTCATCTTTTGGGTGCAGAATTGGGTCAAGAGAAGCCTATATGCAGAAGTAAAATCGGGAAGATTGATAGTTGAAAAGACTATGGAAAAATGAGATGGAATGGATGCTTAATATTTAATTTCATTTAAATGAAGCAAGGCTATAATTGTAAGATTATTATTGTAGTGTATTTATTAAAAGGAAAATTATATTCCCATAACAATAATTTATTCACACACCACATTTTATTTTTTGTTTAAATATCCTTAAATGAAATTACATCAAAAACCTTCTTTTAAACCCTTTTTTGTTTTTAATTTTAAAAAACTATTTTTTCCTTCTCACACCATAATCATAATTATCTTTATTTTATTCCTTTTTAATAACTGTTTGTTTTAATTTCTTTTTTAAATAATATCTAATATAATTTTAATTTACAATTATGACACCGTAACATTAAATTTAAAATTTTTTTTAAAGTTCAAGTTTAGTATATCATAATTTTGCGGTGGTTTCAGATTTCAACATTTTTTTTTCTAAAATTTCAAACTTTTTTAGTGTCAGTATCCTAATTTTTGTAAGCAAATTTATAGATTAAGAAAATAATAATGAATAGTCCGTTTGTTTTTTTGTTTTGTTTTCAAGTTTTATTTTATTTTTATATATTTATAAATGTTGTAAGTAGTTGTAATCAAAGAAAATTGAAGAATCAATACTATCGACTACATAATTTCTTTATTAAAAGATAATAATTTTAAAATTACTAACAAATTTGCTATAAGTAATTATATATTGTGGTTAATTAAATTTATTTATAATATTAAAAACATATGATTGAAATAAAAAATAAATAAATTTTCCTCCAATATTAAAATGAAATACTAGTTTTCCTAGGGATTGAATTGATTGCACTTAGAAGTTCTTTGAAAATATATAAAATTTAATTAATTGATTGAAAATGTTGAAATATTAATTAACTAGTTATCTATATATACACACACACATAAAAGGAAATTAATCTATGGTACTTTTGAATCGCAGTTTTCTCGCCAAAAAATCTGTTAATAAGGTCTTTTTCGACATTTTATTTTCTATTGCGATAACTTGTGTGGTATACTGAATTTTTCAATTTTTTTGATTTTTTCTTTTCTTTTGTCTTATTCAGCCAATTTTTTGAAATAAAATTCATTACTCAATTTAATAACTAACAGATATTTATTTTCATTTAATTGTTTAAATTATGGATAAATTTAATTATACAATTATAGATAAGTGTCATATGATTAAAATATCTGTAGTTCATAATTTCTTTTAGCAAAAATTTGTACTTATAATTCATAAAATAATGAAAAAAATATGAATAACAAACTTAATTGATAACCAGTGTTTGTTGAATAATAATAAAACAATAGAAATTAATATGAATGAGGAACTTACTTGATAATCAAGGTTCATCAAATAAAAAATTTCTTTCTGAAACTTTTATTTTTTTTTATTTGTTTTAAATAAATTGAATATTTCATTAATTAAATATATATATACATCATTAGTTTAGGTTAATTAAAAATTATAATTATAATTTTTCTTAATTTTTTCCGATATAAATATTAATAATTACGACTACCTTTCCTCCAAAATATATGAATATTTTTATATATCATTAATTTATATCATCTTCATACTATCTGACTTTATTAGTTTTAAATAAAAAATATTTTCAGAATACGTGACACTGCCCAACTAACAACTATTTCATACAATGAAATTTATCTAAATTAGTTTCAAAAAATAAAATAATATTTATTTTATTTCCATTAATAAAATAAAGTTAGCTTAACATGATATAAAAACAAAATTACATTATTATTTGGTTGATGTTAAAAGTTAATTATTCTTTATTGGGTAACGTAACTTTACAAAATTTCAGCATAAAAAAAACTTATAAAATTTTATATTATTATTTTTTAAATAATTTGATATCTATTTTTCTCATGCAACACACGGGTGAAAATTTAGTAATTTAAAGGTAAATCAAATAAATAAAATCGATCTAATTTTAGAAATTATAAATGGTTCATGATTCTATTAAATTAAGTTTAGAGATAGTTTGTTCAAAAAAAAAAATTTTTTTTTGGGAGATAGTTTTTAAGTCTGTATATGGGCATATATCGGTAGATCTAGTAAATTAGCTTCAATTTAAGATCTAACTTGTATATTTTTCGAGCTACAAATAATGTATAGAGGAAAAGATTACGTAGTTAGAAAATATCTTATATATATCTTTGACTTGATTTGACATTGGTTATAATCAATTTTATCACATACATATATATAAATTGGTAGTGGTGCACTTATTAAAATTATTAGTTAATTGTGGTGTATTTATAATGTCGTGTAGGAATAAAAATTCATAGTGAGAATATAATTACCCTTATTAAAATTATGATGTGGTGTGGTACTAATAGAGAAAATTTGTAGTGGTAATATAATTACATGTGGTTGGGTAATTATATTATAACCACATTTTTTGTTTATTACACTACATTATAAGCACACCCAAAATGAAATACAACTTTTATAAACACATCACATTAAGTTGACATTTATAACCCCAATCCATTTCAAATAAAAAATTAAAATAAAATAGAATAAACCCAGTGTTTTTGTGGTGTAGGTAACCTTTAAGGAATACCCCTTTGTCTCCCAGTCTGCTAACCTTCTTCTCACCCAATTCACCAAACTTCTCTGGCGGACATGATGATTCTCCCATTGATATTTGCAATTATCATAAACATCTCATCTTTGCAAAAACTTTAATTGCATCGATTCTCTGTCGACGAGGAAAATTCATGGGAAGAAAAATGGAATTTGACTTGTTTTCTCGAATTTTTTTCACTCTTTCATAGAATTATTATGTATATTTCAGAATCAGAAGAATGATATTTCACATCAATTCTCCTTAATTTAACTCAAAATTAATTTAATATATCAGATTAATCTAACTCAAGTTGAATATCTTTTATTTTATTTATTTATTTGAGAATAAGTATATATATATATATATATATATATTTTGGGAACAAGTTTTATGTAGTCTTTTAATGGAAAATGTATTTATGATGGAAAGTTAGAAAACTGTGGTGTACCATAAAAAAATGGAGAAGAAAGAAGTAAACTAACTAAAAAAAGTTATTATGGTCATTTTATTTATGTCTAGTTAGGTAAATAAAAATATATTTAAAAAATGTGGTCTCACAATAAGTTTTGTACTTGAATTTATCTCCCTATCTTTCTTATATTTTTCACTTTTTTAACTCTTTTTCCCCATACATCTTTTCCTTCTTCAATTAAAATAATTACATCTCTCTCTACCTCTCTCTCTCTCCCCCCTGCATATCATCCTCCAACACACAATTGCGCTGGAGGTACTTTAATTGGTTGGTTAGACATTTACATAACTATACGAATGATCCATATTTAAATTTAAGGTAGGCAATCACAAAAAAATATCAAGTTCTCTTGAATTAAACTACCGAACACCGCGGGGTACACACTCACAGCAAAAAAAAAAAAAAGGGCTTTCTGCAAATAAATTTGGGTTCAACTATATCAGTATGAATCTTTCTCCACTACTTTAATGAATTACAAAACAAATTGATTGAAATATACTCAAAAAGAATTTGACAAGAGAACCAGACAATCTTTGACCTGAAAAAAATAAAAAATCACCAGCAGAACATCTCTGTACTCCGCTCTAAAGAGATGTTTATCGTCACGATGGTAGCTAATACACATCATTTATCAATCGTTTGTGCTGGTTGTAATGCTTCTCCATCCAAACTCTCGAAGCCCCTTCAACTATTCTCCGCCATGTCTGATCGTCAATACAAATAAGAATTTAGAGATTTCCAAATGAGTATTTTGTTCAGACGTCAAATATTATGGCGATTCAATACATGTATAAACCTTTCAATTTCCAAATCTAAATTGCAAATTCCTCTAATCCCCAAGAGATTTCAACTTGTGTAAAGCAAACTATGAAAATCATGAGATCGGCAAATTAAATGATCAAAATCGAAAATCGAAAATCTTTAATAGACCTTAATCACCTTCTCAATGGTGCCCAAAATGGACCTGTTCTTCAACTCCTTAGCTCTGATCTGCGCCTTCCCGATCCCGAATTTCCTAATCAAAACCGGGTGTCTCTGGGAAGTAGCCAAAGGGAGGAGTGACTTTCCCTCACCCTGGCCACCGAAGCCACCTCCATTAAGGGCAACTTGAGAGCTCCTCTTCGCTCGTTTTGCCAGTCGAAACTCTTTCTTAGCTAAGGATTTGGCGTTTGATTCAAAACCCACTTCAGCAAACTTCTTTAGCAGCTCATCGGAGGACGCTTTTGAAATGTGCTGAACTTTAGCAGTGTTAGGATTAACATTTTCCATTGTACTGTAAGAAAGAAGTATGAGAAAAGTTGAGCAACCGTCGGTAGGGGGAGAGTTCTTGCAAGAATGAGGATTTTGAGGTTAAGAGGGAAATTTGAGTAGTCTTAGGTTGGCTTTATGAGGAGAAATGGACCGTTGGGGGGGGGGGCTGGTGGGGTGGTGTTTGAGTAATGTGAGGAAGTGGAATATAGCCGTTGGCATAATAATAATAATAATAATAATAATAATAATAATAATAATAATAATAATAATAATAATAATAATAATAATAAAATAATAATAATAATGGTAATGAAATTATTAATTTGCAGCTCCATCCACGTTCTTTGCTGACACTATTGCATTTAGCAATGTAAATTGGCTGTCATCTTTTTCTATTTTTGGTCATTTCCCTTTTCTTTTCTTTTCTTTTTTTTTTTCCAAAGGTAATTTACAGCTAGCGTCCTCAACCTTTCAGATTTGTTGAGATTACGTCCCCAACCTTTAATTTTCGCTGTAGAGGCAACTAACCTTTCAATAGTATTACACCTAAGGTCCTTCTAACGTTTTCCATCCATTTCCACCGTTAAGGTCAGGGGTATTATCGTAAAATAACTAAAAATTAAATATTTTAATGTCTTAAAATTTAAAAAAAAAAAAAAAGAGAGAGGGGGAAGACCCCCTGTGCTGCCAGAAATGGCAACACTTTGCTGCCTGCTGAAAATGGCGGCAAAGTGCTGCCATTTCCGGCAGCACAGGGGGCGGGGAGACTCCCTCCTTTTTTGGCTAGAAATGGCGGCCCAGACGGCTGCCATTTCCGAATAACTCCCCCCACTTTTGGCCGAAAATCGTAGCCGTCTGGGCCGCCATTCTCCCCCCACTTTTGGTCGGAAATGGTGGCCGTCTGGGCCGCCATTTCTGCCAAACAAGGGGGGAGACTCCCCCCTTTTTTTGGCAATTTCCCCCCACTTTTGGCCAGAAATGGCAGCCGTCTGGGCCGCCATTTCAGGCCAAAAAAAATGGGAGTCTTCCCCCCTGTGCTGCCGGAAATGGCAGCACTTTGTTGCCATTTCCGGCAACTCCTCCCTCTTTTTTTTTTTTTTAAATTTAAAGCATTAAAATATTCAATTTTTAGTTATTTTATAATAATACTCCCTACCTTAATGGTGGAAATGGATCGAAAACGTTAGAGGGACCTTAGGTGTAACACTATTGAAAGGTTAGGGGCCTCCATAACGAAAATTAAAGGTTGGGGACGTAATCTCAACAAATCTGAAAGGTTGGGAACGCTAGCTGTAAATTACCCTTTTTCCCAATATATTAACAAAGGTGTAAAACTACTCAGCTGAGCTACCCATTTTTTTCTAATAGTACGGGCAAAGTTCTTGTTTTAAGGGCACCTGTAAAATTTTTCCTTCGAACAAATGTATTAGGCTAAATGAGCATCCACAATAGTTGTGATAATTTTAGCTATTCACGTAAGAAAGATAATACAATTTTAGTGATTGTTAAATGACACATAGACAAGTTAATTTTAACAATTGCATAACAATTACATTGGAATTGGAAGTGTTAAATTTAGCTATCAATGTTTATTAAGTCTAAGTAAACTCCACTATTATGAAAAATTATTGGTGAAATATTATCAAATAAATAAAAAAAATTTGTCAATAAAAGTATCAAATCAAGTGCTAAAATTCTTAGGGGGCTACACTGAGGTACTGGAACCTAGAGGTTCCATGTTCGATTCCTCTATATAAGATATTTTCTACATTTTATTGTAGTGTGTATTGTCACTATATATGAATTTGTATTGTTGATTTTTTTAGCATTGTGTTTCAGTATAATAAATATCTATACACATTTGTACTGCTATGCTGCATAATTGTAATTATACTTTAAAAAAAAGTCAGGTGTTAAAATTGTTTTTAAAGTTAACGACAATTTTAATACTAAGCCGAAAAAGATTCCTTTGGCAATAGCACTAACATCACTAATGTAGCATTATTTTTGACATTTAATTAATAAAAATCTCTAACAATTCCATTTAACATCTCTATTGTGGATGCTTTAAGAAACTAGTGTTACATTATCTAAAAAAGTAAGAAACTACTTGTTGTTTCAAGCAATCACAAGTGGTTTTTTTACCATCTCAATAGTTTGATACTAAACATACTTCTTGGGTTTCTCTTCGAACTAACCTGAAAGAATTAAGTAGTCATTGTATAATTATTACCGATCTTTTTGGTTTGATCCTCTTTTTACATGGTTAGTAGTGTGAGCCTATAATCAATGTTGTGGTTGATTGACTATAAGTATGTGTTTGGACTTTAAACTTGATGAACTTGAACTAATTTCTACCACGTAAACTTGGCGAGTTTTAAGGTGGATATGAATTAGAATTAAAAGTGTTATTTTCTTATTTCTATCTCCAAGTAGAAATTTATAAATTTATTTTTCATCAACACATTCCTCGAAATTTGAAACCTATGCATGCTTAGATCTATACTAAAATCAAAGTAAAAAACAAGAAATTGTACATAAAAAACACTGAGTTTTCTAGGGAGAGGGGAGTGAGAGTACCCATGTACTTGGCCGCCCCTAATTGGGGGGAATCAGGCTGTCCCATCTGATTTTAATTCCCCCAGTCAGGGGGGTCAAGTCAGGGAGTAATCTCCCTAAGAGGAGAGTACCTCTCTCCCTAGAAAGACTCTAGAAAACACAAAATTCTTCTAAACAAGTACAAATTGGAGGATTAAATGAAATAAATAATGAAAAGCACTTTCTCTCATTCAACCGGAATCACAAATCAAATCCAAACAACACAAACCGACTAATAACAAGTTCAAGAAAATTCCCAATTGGGATTAATGGAATGTTAACCAAAAAAATGAAATGTACACATCGTAAGAAGCATCCAAAAAAATAAGAATATTCACTATTTCATTTTCCATTGAACATTGTGGTAGCTCTAGAATTTTGCTTGGAGTTGATCCACAACACTCTTTGTCTACTTGGAATGCCTTGGCAAGAATATCAATACCAATATTAGGTTTTGATCCGAAAACTGCATTGGTAACGGTTATCACGCCCGGATTTTAACTGCTCAATGCTGCAATAGCTACCGCATTTTCATATCCAACGTTGCGTTGGTAGTGGGCCTGCCCAAAAGGCCGAGGTTCCTACTCTTGATAAGGAGCGTGTAAAGGCTGCTAGCCCTGCCATGGAGGTCGAGGCCACTGCTCTGGCTGGGAAAAACATGGTCTCATCTTCTGAGGATCCCGCTTAAAGTTTTTTGTGACTGGAGTTAGACGTGTGCTCTTCCGATCTTGAATGAAATAAATTTTTTCAACTGTTAGCTTGTTTTTATTTTATGCTAAAACAACTTACTGTTGGTCATTCTTGCTTAGCGAGGAGCTCGTCCTTGCTTATGCCCGCTTGTACAAAGCCCTAAACGAATTTTAAACCAAGTGTTGGGACGCTTTAACAAGAAGCTTGTTCGAGTCTCAGGTCACTTACACGTTGGCATAATTGATTAAGTTCTTCTAAGTATGGGGCCATCTGACTGGTAGCTTGTTTCGATTTGTTCTAGCTAGAACTTTGGTTGCTTAACCCCAAGTGTTAGGTTGCTTAGCAGGGATCTCGTCTTGCTTTGGTCGTGGAACCTTTTATTTGAGTGCGGAGTCGCTGACTAAGAACTTGTTTTAGTCACGGCTTTTGAGCGGGTAAAGCGAATCTTTCTGGTTAGAAGCTTGTTCCAACCTTGGTCACGAAACTTTTTACTCAATGTCGCATGTTTTGCCTTGTGTTCACACTGAAGGAGGTATTTCAAAAGCAAACAGACATTTGTCACTTTAAATATCAACTGTTAGGTCGCAAAATCATGGCTTTGAAAATTTTGAGCTCGCATGGGCATGTTAATTTATCAGCTGTGACCTGATAGTTTATGATACAAAAAGTTGGAGACTATACAAAATTTAGAGTTGGTACCCGGCTTTCGTCTTTCCCTTTTTTTGAGCGTTCAACTTTCTTCGGATATATCAACTCTGTCTCCTATATATTTATTATTCAGCATAATGCTTTTGACCTCCACTCCTGGGAAGATATGCTTCCTTTGAGGATTGGACGATAGTGTTTGTCCAATCCCTCGTATGATCAGTCTTCGCCATTTTTTCTCCAGCTTTCATACTGGTAAGGTCACTGATTCTTCAAGAATAATGTCATTTTGGTCGGCCGACTTGGAAGGTCAGGTGACCAGAACACTTGTCTAAAAGGGATGCCGTTCGAGACATCCTTGGTGTGCTCGAGGGAGAGAGGGCCATGCTGGTTCAAAATGACGGTGGGAGCTTTTGCGAGCTCTCCTGTGGCCTGACGTCCATATTCTGTTATATATGGGACGCGACTTATCAGATAACTCAGAGGTCGTGTTGCCCATTCTGTTTTGGTCCAGGCCGCTGCTAAAGAGGGATGGGCCTTTGTCGCTATGCATGCGACGTGTAACTTCTTTGTTGGAGCAATTCCCTTTGGCCCTTCGTTACTTGTGAGACCAACCTCAAATCAATCCCCCCGAGGCGGTGACTCACGCTATCAAGGGCTGAATTCCTTTCACTAATCTTTAGCAAAGCAAGACTTAAGGTCATCCTGCTGTCAAAATATAAATCTAGAGCCTTCCCGAAATGACACTTATACGCAGAATTTCCAAACAATAGTTAAGTTGCCCCGGCACACTTCAACCCCGATAGGAGCCAATCTGTCAGAAGGTGCTCCCTTGCCGACTTCCGCCATTGGGTGCTCTTTGTTGCCAGGGGCCAGATGAGTCTTGCAGCCAGTGCCTTCTAGCTGGTTGGTTCTAATCTTATCGTTCTTTTTGGCTATCGACCTTGCCCCTCAAATTTTGGGGTCAAGTTTATGGACTTCTAATGAAGCAGTTATGTCCGCAACATAGTCTAGGTTGCACTCTCTTGCTGTCTGCTGGTCGCCTGGTACGATGGCAGTCCCATAACAGGTGGGGAATTTTATGACATAGTGGTAAATTGAGGTCGCTGCCCAGCCACAAGTGACAAGGTTTCCCACGTAGGTTCCCAAGTTACTGTTTATCTGGCATGCTCGCTAGGTCACAGTTCCAAGTTGAGGCACAATGAGCTTGTGGGCGTAGCGCCCAAGTGACCTAAACCACAGGAACGCTGGAATAGAGTTCGTTCATCAGGTCGCTGAATTAGGTCTCAAGATCTTCTAGTCATTAAGTCGTCAGGTCATCGAGTTAGGTGAAGCGCTCGGGGCTAGGTTCCAAGACCTTGTGACCATTGACCTCTATTGACCGTTGACCGTTGCTGACTTTACGACCTAGTGGCCACAAACATATCAAAATCAACATAGAATAGAGGAGACAAAATAGGTCGGCCAACCCGGGCATGTAAAAACTGTCGATCTGGCCAGTTGTGGTTTGCCTTGAAGTTCAGGCAGATCGCTGGTCCACCCCCATTTCTTCCAAAAAGATTAGAGACTGTAGACTTACAGGCTGCAACCAACTTTAGCAATTTCACAAATTCAAGATTTAGAATTGATTTTTATTTTTTAATTAAGAGAAAATAAATTTTCTATATGTTAATAAATAAAATTTCATGAAAGTGACCATACTACAAAGTATGCTACGACAGCCCATGTGCTATCAAATGGGCTGTCCCCTTGGAATGCCTCTCAGAGCATCTCCAATGCATTCAACAGAATGTGGATAATAAAGTGACATTGTAATTGATAAAGGAGAGACAGACATAAATTAATTTACTTGAGAAGAACAGGGTTTTATAGTCAGTTTTATTCCAACCTTACCTGAATGGCCCAGAATGTCAAGTCAAACTTTTAAGAATATTATTGAAAAAATCGGACCTCGACACTCAACTGGGGATGTAGCTCAATTCGAAGAGCGCTCGCTTTGCATGCGAGAGGCACGGGGTTTGATCTCCCGCATCTGCAATTTTCACTATTTCAACTATTTGCGTTTAGCATTTATTTTATTTTTAATTATTTTAATTTTTATGTTTATTATTGCATTTCGCCCTAGGTTAGGGTTTATAAATTTCTTTCCAATTTCAACTATTTGCGTTTAGCATTTATTTTATTTCTAATTTATTTTAATTTTTATGTTTATTATTGCATTTCGCCCTAGGTTAGGGTTTGGAAATTTCTTTCCAAGTTCAACTATTATTTCAAGACTTCAAGTATGTAAAATACAGTTTACAGAGATAAATTTGTCTTCAATACGACTACACGCAGTAGAGATTTGTTTGAAATTTCTATATTTCGTTTATAGTTACTGAAATGGGTAGCTAGGGGGAACGGAATTTTCATTTCTGTATCAGATTTGGAAAAGATAGAATAACTTGCACGACCGTTTGAATGGAGGATCAATCCAGATTCCCTTTCGTAAAGAAGCAAAATCTGTCGTTCAACTATCACCGGTTGAACACTGAGTCCCCCGGATCATTCGTCGGCGATTATGATTTCGGAGAGAGTACAGATCGGCGATTCGCGTACTCCCGACAAGCCTCATCCCGTCAACTCACCTCCACTGCTGAGCCTCATACTCCGATATCAATAAATCAGCCTAATGTTTATATGTTTCAGAATTTAGCGGAGGAAAATAAATCATGGTCGATGTATTTGGATGAAAACTCTACCTTCATTTCCTTGATATTGCGCGGTTTCAGGTCGGGGAACAAGCAAATGAGACGACTTCTTGTGTTGATCTCACTCAATGTTGCGTATTCTACCATTGAGTTGTGTATTGGCCTCTTCACGGGCAAAGTGGGTATGTCAAGTTTCGTTGTATTTTGTTTGGCTGCGGATTCTCAGGAATAACACTTCCATAGAATTGGTTAAGGGTACATGTTAGATTAGATAACCAAAACATCTAAGGTATTATTCCTCCCACGAAGATAGATTTATAGCCATTTTCACGAGGATTAAGAAAAGTTCAATTAATATTGTTGGAAAAGTAAATTTTAGAATCATTTTCCTAATATGCCCTTTAATTTAATTATTTCACTTCAATAGTTTTATGTTGTTGATAATAATGCATATGAAATAGAGACATATATGAGATCTAATATTTCAATTTACAATTTAAATGGAAAGTGGTCTATCTTCGTGGGATAGATGAAAATGGAATACAAGTCTATCTTTGTGACGAAGGGATTATTATTAATTTTATGTACCTCCAGTAAATCTATAAGACATCCCAGATAGGGGAAAAGCAAATTTGTTAGAATATCTTTGGTCTTCGGGATGCATATTAGCAGAAAAAGGGCTTTATAAAATTCTCAGTAGGCTGTCTGGGGGTTCTGTAACCTCTCCACTTTATTAGAGAGGAGTTTGCTTACTTCAAAGATTGAAGCATAAAATTGACAGGCCTTATTGTCTTGCACTTCACATGCAATATCAATTTTGAACTTTGAATGTTTAATATATCCACACTTAATCAGTGGAAGAAAGGGGAAAGATTCATTGGCATGTACTGGCTCTGTTGCTCCGCAAAAGCTTAAGCTTGTTTTAGAATCCAGCTCTTAAAAATCAAGCAATTTTATGGTGACTTTATGAAAACCATATTTCTACTCAATGGTTCTTTCATTGAACTTCCACTCTCTTCTGTTTCCTCTTAAGTATATAATAATGTTTGATTTCAGGTCTCGTCTCCGATGCATTCCACTTGACATTTGGCTGTGGCCTCTTGACATTTTCATTGTTTGCAATGGCTGCTTCACGGCTAAAGCCTGATTCTGTATACACATATGGGTGAGATTCTTAAGGGTGATATGCATAATTTATGCAATGGCTCCTTAATGGAATGCCTTTCAACTGTTTAAGCTTGCCAAAAAATTAATCTGTTCCACAATAACTAGTCACTTCCTTTCTCCATGAATCAATCGCTTGAATCTTGTATACATACATCCTTTTCCTTGCATCTATATACTTGGGGAATTTTTAGTTCTTTTCCTGTAGTAAGGGAGGCATTGAACTTGTAACTCTGTGCATTTTAAAGCTGAATAAATTGGTTATAACACATACTTAATTTATTTATTATTCGACAGGTACAAAAGGCTAGAGGTTTTGTCTGCATTTACCAATGCTGTAAGTATTTTACATGTATCGGTAATTATCGACTAGTAAATTCCTCTGTTTCTGCCATGGGGATTGGTTGGGCCGGTAAAATTAGTGAAAGAACTATTAGTCAAAAAAATTCAGAATCGATTATCATATTATAAATTTCTCCTGTCCAACTGTTCTTTCCCCCCTTTTTATTTTTTTCTGGTTTTACACAATATTTGTTAAATCAACACCCCTCCGGAGGGAAGAAAAAGGGGCGGGGGGGTTGCTCCACAGACACACCACTTTCTCGTGCTCTCTAACACTGCAATAATACATTTGTGCTGCTTGTTTAGACAGCTGTTTCTGTTGTTTATGTCATTCTCCTTAGCTGTGGAAGACTTCATGCCTTCATACAAGATGAATCTGAGCACAAGTAAGTTGATGTTCTCATGGCATATTGTTCTATTTCCAAATCTTGCTGCATTTTATGTATACAACTAAAGTGTTAGGCAGTCGTCCGATCTCCAGAAGAAGGTTCTGGGAGTGGCAGCTGTCGTTTTAAGGAATAAAACAGAATGGTTCTATGACTTCTCTACATCCTCTCTCATATTCCAGTCAGAAAGCCCATATTTTTCTTGCAAAAATGAATAAAACATAATGCATTCCTTGACTGTGATACCTGAATAAGTTTAAAGTTATCTTTCTGTAGTTTTCTGTAATTGGGGGTTGGGGACACCAATTGCTACTGAAGATCAGTCCTTTGTTGTTTTTATATTGGTAGGGTTCTTTGGGATTTGAAGTTATTGGGGTTTGAAGCAGTTAATATTTGGAGCAAGGATCTGAAAATCAGACCAGTCGAACCAACCGGGAAAACTGGGAACTGGTCAAAAATCCAGTCAGGTTATAGTCTAGAATTTGGACGATTAAAAGCTAGTAAAAAATCTGGTTAAACAGCAAAATCGGTGAACTGTCTCCTTTTTTGGCGGGTTTCCCGGGTCAACTTTTCCACTAACTTTTCAGAAAACCCCAAGAAAGATGCTTAAAACAAACATCCCTCGAGGCCAGATGCCCAGTTACTCTCTACTTTAATTGAATATATACCCCCAGGCCCATTTTATTTATAAGCCTGTATATTGCCTTCACATTTAGATATTGACGTGGGACTGTCCAGCTATTTAATGGCTGAAATTTTGGTGCTTTTGAATACGGAACCCGGTGTGGGATTGAACACCTGCCTTGACTCCATTTCATATATTTCATATATATTCTATTGATTATTCCACAAAAGTCATTTTGTATTAAGTTTCTTCTTTTTCTTTGAAATAAATAAATTATGTGTCTGATTCTGATTTTCTCTAAAATCAGAATTGGAATGTTGACCGTTGGAGAATTATAGTGAATTGTAGCAGCCTTCATTGAATGTGAAATGGGTCCCATGTGCACCAGAGGCTTTGACATTGTTCCATTTTTACGATTTTTTCTATTTCTTTCCAAGTTTATGTCAAAACTCACTGGGGTCAATTTTGACAATTAATATATGCA
>CAVNYN010251890.1:0-10325 GCA_963692815.1 Nyctanthes arbor-tristis
AATGCATGATTTTTGCTTTACAATCCCATATGGGATTGTAAAGCAAAAATCATGCATTTTCAAAAACTATTTCTTGATCAAGATCACAATTCACAACTTCTTGTGGGATTGAGTTTAATTTCAGAGATCAAAGAGAACGAAAAAGAAAATTGTGAGTTTCTGTATCTTTAGCTAAAGTCAAAATGATAGAACGCCGTTACCATGTAATTGACCGGTACATCCGTACACGAGTCTAAATCTCGATATTACCATTCGGTTTTTTGTCTGGAAATGGGAAGGGAGACTCAACTGTGGATAATCATGGAGGGTATTATAGTCAACTAATACTATTTCCAGCTGATACGCGTGGGCGCCAAACTCCCTGCAAGTGGATTTTCTCTTTTCCATGAGCCGAATGCAATTTTTTCCTAGTATAAAGAGTGGAATTTCTAAGGCAATATTTCACATCGCCTGGTTCCCAATAACAGAAGACCATATGAAATATCATTCTTCTTAAGGGACTCACCCCTAATTTCTCAATAACAGAAAGTCATGTGGAGTATTATTTTCCCTAAGAGGAGAGTACTCCTCTTCATAGAAGAACTGGTACAAAGAGCCGATGGTGAGCTTATCTAATGCTCTTTATTTTGCCAATTTATAATTTTACATATCACTTATTTGATATCTGATTTAATAATTATTTAATTATAACCACATATTTTAAACATTTTTATATTCTCAATATACATTCTACGTCTCTACTCATTAAAAATTCTCTATATTTTGACAAATAAAGAGTATCAAACAAGTTCTGTATTTGGCGTGCAAGGCAGAATTTCGTAGAAATGATCTAGTACTAGACGTCTGGTGTCGTAATGATACTGTAATAATACTAGATAGTGATGTAGAATGATATCAGTCACTGTCACTAACTTTAATATATTATCACTCTTGCCCATATGTCACACCATCTGTCTAGTGTCATATTGGTGGAGTCGTAATGATGCCAGACGTTTGATACTAGATTATTCTACTCAATTTTCTACAAAGAGCGTGGGTTCTGGATTATGTCATGTGTTTATATGTCAACACTTAATTTGAAGCAAAGTTGATAGATAATCACACTAGAACAAAGAGAGCATGTGGCTTCTTTTTCCTCTCTCTTGGGAGGTGGCGATTCTCTCCCTTTCTTCATTGAAGGATTTCTGCTTGGAAGTATGGAAGACCAATTCGCAAACATGGCAATTTCACCGGACGAGGATGAAGAATTATCCCCAGAAGGAGAAAATGCTGCGAATGAAGACAAGAGTGTAGAGTGGTGTTTGATTGGGATATTCTTGATAGATAGATCAATTAACTTTAATGCAATGAAGGCACGAATGGCTAGTCTGTGGTGGCCTAGGAAAGGAATATGCATCAAATCCATTTCGCCAGCGAAAGTGCTGATCGCGTGCCTCCAAATTCTAATCACATTGATTCGACTATGATTATTTATGGAAGGCAAAGGGATGACCATACCAAGCTCTTCCGTGGAAAGTTTAAAGAAAGTGAGCAACATGCAGATGGCTTAGTAATGGGGCCAGCGTGGGCTTTGACATTAATGATCCAGTGGACCTTGAAGATAATGGGCTGGATATTTATTAGGAGCGTAAGAGGAAATGGATTAACACCAACCAGCCCCAAGAAAAGCAAGCTATCAATGATGTTGAAGATATGGAGGACGTGGCTACCCCAAAAAACATTTTATCAGCAGGCTCTGCTTGGCAGGCCTGCCTGGAACTATGATTGTCCTAAGCTAGAATTGCAAGGGACTGGGCAATCCTCGGGCAGTTGCTACTTTATGCAAGATTCTTAAATCTCGTCGGCCTTCTATTAATTTTTCTGATCGGAAACTATTGTACACTCAAATAAAATTGAAGAAGTTCAAATAAAGCTTAATTTTGATGGTTGCTTTGCTGTTGATAGAATTGGTAGAGGAGGGGGATTGGCTATTTTGTGGAACAATAATAATGATTGTACGGTTTTGAGCTTTCCCAATAATCACATAGATATGGTTATTCATGATCACTTACGTGGGTCTTGGAGACTTACCGGGTTCTATGGAATGCTGAACGCAGTCGTAGAAATGAGTCTTGGGCCTTAATCAAGCGCCTCTATAGAGCAACTAGCATCCCTTAGTGTTGCATTGGAGACTTCAATGACCTATTTAACGTTGAAGATAAAAGAGGAAATTCAGAGCACCCTAATTATTTGCTAAAAGGGTTTCGTGAGGTTGTGACAGAATGCTCTCTAGTGGATTTGCCTCTTATGGGATACCAGTTTACTTGGGAACAAGGTAGAGGAACCGACCACTGGGTGGAAGAAAGGCTTGATAGAGCATTGGTGTCTGAAAGCTGGATTGAGTTGTTCCCGGATGTGAAGCTTTTTAATTTGATTTCTGCGGTTTCGGATCACTCCCCCATTCTATTGGATACAAATGCCATGAATGCCTACCATCCCACACGTCAACTGAAATTTGAGAACAGCTGGACCAAAGAAGAAGGTTTCGGTGATATGCTAGAAAAGCCACTGCAAAATGGGAATGAGAATCTGATCACGAAGTTGGAGGCTAGTCTTTGGGCACTAACAAGTTGGAGTGGACTGTCACACCGCCAGTATAAGGGACGGATTGCTTATTTGAAGAATGAATTGGATACCTTGCGAACTCGCCAGAATGGCAGTGACTCAGCAGAATTTAAAAGCAATAGGTTTGAGCTGGAGATCGTTTGTTACAAGAGGAAGAGTATTGGAAACAAAGGGCAAAAAAATTTTGGCTTGAGGGTGGTGATGAAAATACCAAATTCTTTCATTCAGTGGCTTCTAAAAGGAAAAGGAGAAATTGAATCCTGAGGTTAAGAGATGAAGATGGATGTTGGCGAGAAGACATGGGAGTCATATCACAAATTGCAAAGAGATATTTCAAAGGGCTCTTCGGCCAACAAGAAAATTGCTTGTATAAAGCCCCTGATGCGGTGGAGCGGAAAATATCAGATTTGGTTAATGAGATGCTGCTCGCAAACTTCACCATGGAGGAGTTTAAGGAGGCTATTTTTAGTATGCATCCAGATAAGTAGCTGGGTCTGGATGGGCTTAATGCGGGTTTCTACGAGAAAGCTTGGCATCTAATTGGGAAGGGGATGTTTGAAGCTTGTACACAATGGCTTGCAACTAAGAGGTTTCCGTAGTCCCTTAATAACACTTTAATTACACTTATTCCAAAGTGTGAAACTCCTACGACGATGAAAGAATTTCGGCCAATATCACTTTGTAATGTCCTTTATAAAATTATTGCAAAGGTATTGGCTAATAGGCTCAAGAGGTTGCTTCCAAGAGTTATCTCAAAGTTCCAATCAGCCTTCGTACCAGGGAGAATGATTACTGACAATGTTCTAGTTGCATTTGAGGCTATTCATTACATGAAGAGGAAGAGGAAGATGAAAGGCCAAAAAAGGGAGGTCTCTTTGAAGATCGACATAAGCAAAGCATATGACCAGAGGCATTGGGGCCTCCTTGAAAGAATTATGAGGTCTATGGGCTTTGCAGAGGGATGGATTGATGTGATCATGTTATGTGTGACTACGGTCCAATATGATGTTTTGGTTAATGGTAGAGAAGTTGGACCGATACAACCTAGGCGTGGCATTCGACAGGGAGACCCGCTTTCTCCTTGTCTTTTTATCCTGTGTGCTGAGGTGCTGTCTGCTTTCTTCCGATCTCTGTAAGTAGAGGTGTTTTGCATGGATGTAAAATTCCCAGGGGTGCGCTCACACTTATTCTTTGCAGATGATAGTTTCTTATTCTTCAAAGCTACAACAACCGAATGTAGTGCTATGAAGGATATTTTGAAGAGATATGAACTTGCTTCAGGTCAGGTCATCAATTTGGACAAGTCTGGGATTTATTTCAGTGCTAATGTCTTGCCGGAAACTAGACAAGCTATTTGCAGTAGCCTTGAGGTCAATACTCCATTGAATACAAGTCGGCATCTTGGGCTCCCATCATTGATTGGTAGAAAAAAGAAAGAGATTTTCAGTTACTTGCGGGACAGATTATGGCAAAAACTCCAAGGTTGGCAGGGGAAAATGCTTTCGAAAGCGGGTAGAGAAGTTTTGATTAAAAGTGTTGCTCAAGCTATACCGAGTTATAGTATGGCTACTTTCTTGATCCCAAATTCACCGTGCGAAGAACTACAACACATGATGAATTCATTTTGGTGAGGTGCAAAATCTGACGGTGGAAAAGGTATGAGGTGGTACAATTGGAATCGATTATGTGTCAGAAAAGAATTTGGAGGAATGGGCTTCTGAAATTTACATGCTTTTAATATGGTATTGCTTGGGAAGCAGGGTTGGAAATTGATTTCTGATCGTAATGCTCTATTGAGTCAGATCTTCAAAGCCAGATATTGTCCAAGAGGGAGTTTTTTGGATTCAAAACTAGGATTTACATGGAGGAGCATTTGTCTTAAAAGAAGGATGTAGATGAAGGATTGGTGATGGGCGTAGCATAAGGGTATGGAAAGATCCTTGGTTGCGGGATAGTCCTCAATTCTCACCAGAAACAACCAAACCCCCAGAGCTTGAGAATTTGCTGGTTAGTGACTTAATCTTGGGAGGTTGACAAGAATGGGATGCTTCATACTTACAGGACATGGGGAGAAATGAATAAAATTCTCAACATTCCCTTAAGCTTTATCCCAAGGGAAGATAAGATGGTTTGGAACTTTAAGCAAGAATGGAGAATACATAGTTAAATCAGCGTATAGAGTGGCGATGAAAATCCAACGTGATGATGAGGATCTTCGAGTCCAAGGGGATTGGAACAAGATATGGAACATGCACATTCCACCCAAAATGAGAATTTTCCTTTGGAGGGCATGTAGAGACTATTTGCCTACAAGATCTAAGCGCCATCAAAGAGGTATACCCCTCCAAACTCATTGTGTCTTATGCGGGGAAGAGGAGGAGACGAGTGCCCATATATTCCTTACTTGTCGTTACGCTAGGAATTGCTGGACTGTGGCAAGGATACCAAGTAATGCTACTCATGCCACCACCTTTAAGGATTGGTTCTTTGACATGCTTGCTAATTCGAATAAGGAGGTGACCGAAAAAAGTGTGCAATCTTATGGAGTATTTGGCGAGAAAGGAATTCCAAGCTATGGACAGGAGCCTCTCTTCAACAGAGTAATTGTGAGACCAAGGGGCTGTCTGCTCGTTGGGAATGGATGGAAGACAGACGTCAACCGAGCAGAAGTATGATTTCGGCCAGCAACACCGACCAGTGGGCAAACGTTCATGAAGGGCGCCTGATATGTAATGTGGATGTCCTTTATTGGGGGTGAGCGAGTAGGACTAGGTATGATTGTTAGAGATGATAATGGCAGCTTTGTGGGACTAAAGATGAAGCAAATATCAGACAATCGGTGAAGGAAGCGGAAGCTTTGGGTTTAAGAGAAGCACTTCGATGGATGACGTCATAGGGTCGGGAGAATGTCATTTTAAGCTTGATGCGAAGATTGTGGTGGACGGGGTAAGAGATCACAGAGTTGACACAAATGAATTTGGACTCATTATTCAGGATTGTCAAGACATTGCCAAGGGTTTCCCACAATTCAGATTTCTCTGTGCCTAGAAGATCCAATGGGGTAGCACATCTACTGGCCCGGAAAGCTACTGAATTCCAAAATACATGTGTTTTAAGAGAAGTTCCAAATTGGTTAAATGATGCATTTGCTCTTGATGTAATGAATGATCCTCCTATTAATGAAAGTATTTTTTCTTCAAAAAAAAAAAAAAAAAGCAAAATTGATAGATCTCAATATTGTGTACAAGTGGGAAAAAGTTATAAACATGCGACTTTATGACAGAAGACGTGTTGTAATTAAAGCTTTAATACAAACAAGTCAGTGGGTGTGTGTGTAGGTGTTCCCATAAGAAAAAAGGGCTAATTTCCGGGGAATGACATTTCCCCTATCAGTTGCATTAAAGATTTTGGATACCAGAAACTGACTAAGAACAGGATCAACCAGTTTTAGAGTCACTTAGTGTTATTCTTTGTTTCATGAACCTTTGCCGCAAGGCATTGTGATCCAACCAGAGATGTTATCCAAACTTGGTCGGACATCACCTGTTCATCGTCACCATTCCTATGCCAACTCCAAAACGCATGACTTGAGTTCACAATCTTGAGCTCGCCATGACCAAAGCTTGCTTCACGGAAAACTGACCATTCCGGCTGGGGTTCCTTGTATCTGTCAATAACATTATTACAAGACTTCTTAGATGACAACTCTTAATTTCCATGGTCGGCTACTACGCTTAATGTGGATATAGCCTATAGGATATGATGAACCAGAAAGAACATGCCCAAAATGCCAGAATAACTACCCTAGTGGGATTCTACAATTTAAACTAGTAATAATTAATAAGAAAAACTATCAGTAAGAATTAACAGACCAGCTGCCAACTACAAGTAGGCCGGTAGAACCTAAATCTCAGAACCCGTACTAAGAAGAAACACTTAGGATTTTTAGTGGTTGGCCGTCAATGTGAGACAAGGTCAATAGGATGATCAACGTGTAACAGTTCCATATCCTCTGGAAGACATGTACCAGCAATGAGCATGTGAGTTGTAAAGAGAAGACTTACTTGTATGCTAAACCTTCTCTGTTTCCTCCGTCACCAATCGTTATGTGGACAACTCCACAAGGGTCCGATTTGCCGTTGTAAACGCGTTTCTGTTACAGAAGTAACAAAAAAATAATTGGTAAGTGCCGGAAAATAAAACTAAAAACCGAAACACCACCAATATATAACAAGATACCGAGCGTTCATATGCATGAACATGGCCGGCAAAAACAATATCTACGCCAGTGGCATGAAGCAATGGCTCCATGGCGGCCATCATGTTACTACCTTCCCCTTGATGAGCGTAATTACTGTTATACCATGGTACATGGAATAGAACAAGGAGCCAAGGTGTCTTTTCACGATCCACTCTTGAAAGATCGGCCTACAATAATTAAATCAAATAAATCTGTGCTGATAATTGGATTTCTTTCAAGAAAATAAGAAAATGAACTAACCTTTAGCCAGTTATATTGATCAGAGTAATTGTCATAATTTGTATACGAACCAAGCATGATAACATGAACTCCTGCCACATTGAAGGAATAATACAGATTTGAACTGGATCCACTCTCCTTAAACGGCATCTTCCATCTCGAATTATAGGATACAAAAGCATCCTCTAACATCGGTATATTCTCCTCCTCGTGATTACCTTGAGTCACCATCCAGGGCCTTGAACTCGCAAGTGGCTGCACCAAATCACCAAATGTATCCCACCTATTTTGAATGTAGTCAGCATAAGAAAGATCTCCCGGAAGCAAATGCACATCATATTTACACTTCTCTATGTGGTCCAGAGTCGACTTTGTCCATTCAGTCTGACCCAAATCACTGGCAACAGCAAAAGTAATTGGGAATTTCGATGGCGGGGTTTTAAGCTGGAACTCTGGACCGTCTCCCCCACATCGGTAGAAATATAAGGTGTCACCTTCCAGCGGCCCAATGACAGTGTGGTGTATCTCTCCCGACTCATAAACTAGATATTTATAACTCGTGCTCTCACCTACAGACTTGCAGCTGTAGTTTTTAGGTGAAGTTCCATACTCAACAATAGAAAGTGAAGATTTATCATTAGTAATCCATGTGACTCTAATGTGTTTATCCCCGGCCAAGGAGACGTGAACCTGCAATGGACATTCGTTCAACAAATTTTGGGCAAACAGTCAGCAAATTTTCTTAATAATTCTCGATTTTGAAAGATTAATGAAAGCATTCAGCTAATCAATCTTAAGTTACAGAATGAAGTAATTGACCACAACTCATACGTAAACCCCATAGAATGACTATCAACTAGTCATTACAGTGTATCAAGGAAACATTGATTTGTCCAAACAATGAGAAAATTATACTTTGATTTAGTTAATAAACCAGTTAATGGAGTATAATTTTAGGATCCAGTACAAGCGTAGTGTCATTAGTTCCCTCTCTTTGAATGACACAGCAATCAAGAAAACCAATAAACACTTTACTCATTCCAAGTCCAGGAAAGCAAGAAAAGTAACAAATGCAAAATAACAGAACAATTTGATAAGAATCTTAAGCAATAAGCAAACATCTGGGTTTGGATTATTTCTTTTAAAAGTCTCACGATTTTCCTTGAACTAAAATGTAATTACCTGTTGAGGATGGGAGGCAGGCTTCGGATTCCAGGGAAACTCAAGTGTTTTCCGGGGCGGTGGCCGGACATAATCGGCGGCGGCGACGGTTACTAGTGCTAATACTATCAGCTCCACCGCCACCTTCATCATTAGCATAAGTTTCATGGTTCTCTTTGTTTGTAGGTATCTGTGGAATGAGATGTCAGATGTAGTGTGAAAAACGGAAATAAATATAGGAATTTCATGGGTTTGTTTCTTGTAATATATTGATTTCTTTAACGGTTTTTGGTTATGCAGGGGAGGCGAATCTGGGACTCTTTTTGTCGTTTCGTCCCTGATTTTGTTATGTAACTTTCCGTTTCCGAGCAAACTATAGAGCCCGTGATTTTTACCAGGTGATATTACGGTACGGGCATGGAAATACAGTTTTGATACGAATGTTTTTGCACTACGAATTTTTAGAGCGGCAGAAAAATGGGATATGTCATGGATGCGGATAGAAGTGGACAATAACACATGTAGCCCATATATATATAAAATTTCAATATTCCAAAAGGTTGAAATCAAAATTTTGTAAATAAATAATTGAAATATAAAAACTAAGCAGTTTCTTTTGTAATAATATTCAATTCTTCTAAAATTTACTGAACACAAAACTGCGCCTAGTTTTCTAATAAGTAAAAGCAGGCCCCAATATCAATCCCAAACTTAGCCTTGGGATAATAAGATCAAAAACTGTCATTGGTATTTTCCCTTAAATATACCAAGCAAGTTAGATTGTGTCATTAATCCACTATTTATTATAGTAGGAGTAATTTAATTTAATTGTGTAGCACTCGCGTTCGAGAGCTACTTGCTTATCCTTTAACAACATAACCGTATTGTTGTTATTTAAATGTTCATTGCTTGTAATTTTTCAGACGTGTCAAATTTCATATTTAGGGTTATTAATTTTTTTATTCATAGTTGAAGGAATAACTTGTAATAAGTCAATATATCGATTAGGTTTGCTCAGGACTGTGACCATGCGTTAGGGATGCTCTAAGGATTACCTAAGAAACTCAAGTATTCAATTTGAGAGCCCTGTACCAAGGGCAGAATTAGGATGAAAACGGTATTAATCAATTATTACAAGCCGTTCAAGAAGGAATGGATGAAGCGTCTGGGAATTTTCAAGTAGCTCAGGAAGCCGCGCATTATCAGCTAGAACCACAAGAAGTGGCTTAAGTTGATAACGCAGGTGATAATCAACAGTTTTGGCAGCCAAATAACCCTGCAAACTTCGAAGAGCTTATCATGGAGGCTGCCATTGACATGTCATCATGGGGCCATATCCCTATGCGAAAGCTCTTTACCCTCGATCTTCATCTTTCTTCTTAGACATGAAAGAGAAGATTATCCTAGCCCATAGTTTTGAGGATGAACATCACAATTGCATCCCAGACTATTATTTTGATGTGCTTGAGGATTAATAATAATATCTTCATGGCAATTTTCCGTTACACTCCGAAGAGACAATTGGGAAGGCGAACCTTTCTTAACAGGATTCAGAGGGAGAACCCACTGTATCTCTTAGACATTTGTCTTCACGCACGAACAAGTGCAGAGGCTGGGGTATAGCAGCCTCAGCGACTATAATACTGATTTTGTGCCATGACGATGAAATAGAAGTTAGAGGCAAAGGGTACTCTTTTGCAAAACTTCTTACTTTCGTTACATCTAACATAACTGACAAGTGACCATATTTCAGCAGTAACGTTAATATTTTATTTTTTAACCAGTAAAGTTCTTTGGTCGTGTATATATGTAATTGTTTGTCATGTAACTATTATGGCAATCCTAATTAGATTAATTCCAACTACAATATTTTTCAACAATTATTATGGTACAAGCCATTTTCATAATTTTTTTTAATTTAAATGAAACTCTAAAAATTAGGTTAGTGTGGAATTCTAAACAGGGTAGCTCACGCCTTGTCAAAACAATTACAACTTAAAGTCTCCATATGTTGCACGGTCTCTCCAGCATGGGATTTTTTCGGTCTTTTTTTTTTTTTTTTTGGTGGGGGGGGGGGGTT
>CAVNYN010251901.1:0-11654 GCA_963692815.1 Nyctanthes arbor-tristis
ATCTTTTTCTTCTTAATTAATTAATAGACAAACACATAATTAATTAATTAAGAAGAAAATAAATTATGTAATTATGTTAAGTTTCAGTCCTCAGCTGTCTTATTCCTGAATTCATACCTTTAATTTGTGTTATTGAACTGAGGACAAAGAGCGTATTCCAAAATAAAATGTCCTTGTTTGAAAGAATTCTGCTTTTCATGTGCCAAGTTTCCCAAAATTGAAGCCAGTGTGGGCTCCGTATGGTTTCACTCTAACGACGGCTCCGTGGTTGGCTCCTTAGAAAAAGCCGCCATGTTTCATCAAGTTACTAATATTAAAAATGTGTCAATTATCCCCTTCAAAAATAATATTAAAAAATGCATCGATCATAAAGAAAACTAAACGTGTTAGCCTCTGATTTAATGGAAATTTCTAAGGAATCAGAGCTGGGTTCCTTACGGAGCTCAGTTTCCAATGAGATGCTGCCATATTGTGTGTCAGGTGATATATCAGTCTGTGATTAGAAACCGAGTTCCGCAAGAAACCATGGCTGGTTTCTATAGCCGGACCGCTGATTTTATTCCTGAGTTGTTGAGTTTTATCTTCTGCCTATAAGAAATTGACGGTGTCTAGAGTAATACTATTTATTTAGACTGGATGTCAATTTTTAGTCTAGTTGATATCACCACGTTAGAAGATGAATAGATATGCATAAATATATGTGGTCTTTGTTTATCTAATAACCAATAAAGAAATGACATTAGACTGGAGACCAGTCTCTAATTTAAATAAATGGCATTATTCATCATTTTTGTTACCGTTGATGCAATAAATAGGGATATACAGAATTCTTAAGTTGTCAAACCAACCTCAGAGATTTTAATCTTATGCGACCTCAGTCTGGGGCAAACAGCATTTTAGTCCGTTCATTATAAACATTATTATTTTATTTTATATATTGCACCTAAATTTCTTATTAGTATGCAAAAATCATAGGATTTTTATGGTGTGACTGGCAATTACATTTTCAATGGCATATAGCTTGGAACGTTCAAGTGTCAGACATATATATTATGTAGGACAACTCAAAAAAGAAAAAACAAATATATAAAGAATATATATTTAGGACAATTCAAAAAATGTCAAAAAGGACTATATATTTAAGATAACTTAAAAAGACTATATATTTAAAATAAAAAAATGCTACCTATGTCCCAAAAAAACGTTTCAAGTTCCTTTTTAAAAGTCGTTGAAATATTTTTTTCTCTTAGAGCATTCCCACTGTTGGGGGAAAAACCTCTCAACGAAACCAAATAATGTACATAATTAAAGGGGGAAAAACCCATTTGAAGGGCCAAATTTGGCCCATGGCCCCAAATTTAAAGAGTTCCCTCTCCAATTCTTGATCGCACAAATACTATACATACCAATAATATTCCACAACGTGTCTAATTTTAATTTCCCTCTCAAATTTTTCCCTTACACATTATTTGAAAATGAATTTTTCCTCTACTTTTTCCAATTGGGTTTTTTCCCCTTAGCTTTTTAGCCCAAACATTGAGAACGTTCTTATATTTCCATATTTAATGTGTATAATTATAAAAAAAATAGAATTATTAAAGTGAAATAATTAACAAATTAAAGGATATAATATGACAATGATATTAAAATTTACTTTGTCAATTCTATTAAATAATTTTTTTTAATTTATGTGAGAAAAGAAATAAAATAATCTTTTTAGGACGGAGATAGTACTATATATTTGAAAGAAAAAAAGTAACATTTTTTTCATTTGTTAAGGAGAAAATATGTGTTTATTTTAAAGTGTTAAAAGACTCAAAATACTCGCTCATGACCGACCATTTCTGGAAATTTTTTAAAAAGATAGATAAAACTCTTTATACTCTGATGTGGCATGAATCTAACAAAAGCATCTCCGCACAATGTGATGTTACTTTTGTTAAATTCGTATTAAATAAGGGTAAAACCCTTTTAGAGTTTTATCTAATTTTATAGAAGTATTCTTATTTGTGTATTGTACATATAAAGTATAAACTGTGGTTTAATCAACTCAAAAGCCCACGTATGCATAAAAGAGGTTATCCTAATATAATGATTAGATGTTTACCTTTTTATTGGTTTTATTTTATTTATTTAGCACGAGTGCGACTTAGTGGCCAAAAGTTCATTGATTTCATTTATTTATAGTCACACACCCTCCCACTTAAGTAGATTTAGTCTATGCCCACGATCTCGTGTATCTACTTATTATTATATCTTTATTTGAAAATATCGATGGAGTGATTTTAATCTAACATAAATGTCACATCACACATAAAAAAAAAAGTTAATTCAAGTTGTAACTAACTCTTTAAAGTACCTTAATCATGATCTAATACAAAAGAAATTATGCTCCACCATCTAAACCCGCTCCACCGTCAACGCGTGCTTCTTAAAATCACACATCCCACTTCAAAAAAACTCATATTTTTAAAATCCCCGAACCCCTCCCCCTCCCAAAAAAAAAAAAAAAACAACTACTTTTTCATACAATTATCTAATAGTGAACAAGATAACCATAACCAACAAAACCAGGCCGGCAGTTAGACCTTGTTTTGAACAATTATAGTTATTACAATCAATAGTTGTCTGATTATAATCTTATTATGACATTGGTTTTAAAACCAATAATCATAACTAGATTATAATTGACAAATCTGTTGACTTCAAATTTATTTAACACAATTTTGGTTCTAGAATTAAATTTCCAGAGTCAAAGGATGGTAGTCTCTTCTCTTATATTCCCGTGCTTCTTTCTCTATCTATGTATTGACTTTGTAACCAAAATTCTAGAGTAGATTCACTTCCCGGCGAAGTGCAAAGTTTTCTTCCTTGACAGTTAACCTAAGCATGTCATGCTTGCTGTTTTTCATTTAAAAAAGTCGTCAAGTGACCATAACCAAACTAAATTTGAATGGTTTGATTTTGATGTTACAAAAATAACTGAACTTCTTTGTTTTAATCAAACCAATTGCATTTAGACTTACTTTTATCTTTCTTTTCAGTTAATTTGAAAAAATAAAATAAAATCTTATTCTTTAATCTCTCTAGTCATCTATGGCAGGTCAGCTACAATTCATATTGTGCATTAAAGATTGTATGAGAAAAAAAATTAAAATGTTTAGAATATCAATATAGATCAATCAAGTGACAAGGATATCTACAAGCTTTTAATTGATGCCCTCGTGTGATATTAATTAATTAATGATTAATTTTTTAGGCTTCTAGTCATGGAGGTGGGGGCATGGCCTGGAAATCATAACTTTTTTGAAATTTTTTTGTTACATTGGGATCTTTATATAATTGTCAACTAGGTGTAGAGATATCATTTTATAATCCAAATCTTTGGTTTATTTTTTATTTACATCTTTCATAGTGCTATACTTTCTGTTTTTCAAAATATTGTTTGACTAACAATATACACTTCCTTTCCACCCAACACACAGGGAAAAAAAAACAAAAAGAAAAAGAAAAGGAAACAATATGCACAACCCTTTTCTTTTCCAATATACTGTTTTTTGCATTAGTGACATAAAAAATCCAAATTTACAAAAATGTAGTTTTGTTCTAGCGTCATACATATGGCAAACTATGACATTATATAGTCATGTGGTGTGTATCGAGACACTGTCTATATAGTGTCATAGTGTGTCATATGTATGATATTAAATCAATTTCATACAAAAATGTGAAACCGCAAATACTTTACAAGTTGTCGCCTGCCGGCACATAAATATGTGGAAATAATCACACGGTTCGGCAGGGGCCTCAAAGCCGACATGGACCCCAAAAAAAAAAGGAAAAGAATTTTTTTTTTTGTTTTCTTATTGACATTTGTTTGATTCCCTTTATTCAAACATATTATAATCTCACCTACCACTGATTTAACAATTACTTATTTATAATCACAAATTTTAAATTTTTATTATATCTACACCACTTATTTCATCACATTTTAATTTAATTTGAATAAATAGATTCAAACAATCACTCAGTATCAGCGACACCAACATACAGTTGTACAAAATTTTTTTTTTTGTGTGTGTGTATGTGAGCGACGAAAATGTTTAAACACTGGACATCTTGTGCCTTTAAGGCACTACATAAATGATGTGACATATTATCAGTCACTGATTCATTAACGTGATTTGGAGATAGTATGGCGATATACTGAAGTTAGTGGCACATGACGTCTAGTATATAAACATTCTTGTAATCTTGTTGTGAAATAACAAACAAAAATTTCTCTAGTTTGCACGGATGGCACATACTATAGTACCATTTGGGACGGGTGCATCCAACGGCCATTTTTTTGAATTAAAAAAAAAAATTTGATAGTATGGATGCAAACTCAGTATTCTAAAAAGCTCACCATGCAGAGTACGTTATCACACATTAATCGCATTATATTACTCATTAGTGCGCTTTGACTCAATACTCAACTTCAATAATTTTTTACGTTTTATGCTTTTTAGAGCCTTGTACACGCCACGTGTATAGATAGTACTGTAATATGTAAATGTAATCTAGCATCATCTGTCTACTACAATATGACACCAGATATTGGTTTTTTCATGTGATGTAGTTGTCTGGCCCCATACGACGCCAGATATATAGTAAAATTGATCTAACACGAAATGTGTAGTGCTCGAATATAACTACCATAATATATGTACCATCCGTGCAATCCAGAAATTTTTTTTCCCCACCTTTATTTGTTCTCCTAACTCTATTTCTAAGAAATTTCTAGTGAATGAGCTTTCTAATTTTACTTTTTCTTTGAACGATCTCTCTCTCTCTCTCTGGTATTATTTATTTATTTTATTTTATATACTATCTTTTTAGACAAATACTTGTTTTAATCCTGTACACGTAATTGTAACAAAATCTTCATCATGTGTAGCTAAATTTAAGACGCTTCCAATAACTTACATACAAATCTAATAATAACTATACTACTGCACTTTTATTAACACGTTTCTTCATCAAACACGTATGTCATTCATATCACACGGATGCTCCACATTGACAAAGCAAAGTTGTGTCTGCCTCCAAATTGAAGTTTTTCAATTTGTTTGCGAGCTTATTCCACTTGTCATTTGATATATACACACACTCGAGATACATTTTTTAGTAAATTATGTATTTTTTGTGTAAAAATATAACAAAAGATACTTAAACAGTAGATTCTTATTATCCACATCATGAATGTATATAAAATTAATTTCTGTCTTTATTTTTCTGATAATAATTATTGCAATAAAGAAATCAAAGCACAGGTTAAGTCCTGTCCAAGACCAAGAGCAGTAGCATCAAGATAATCTTCATCTTAAAATATATTATATAGTTAGGCAATCCGTACATGAAAAAGAAGGAAATTATAAAATTTACTTAACAGTAAATTCTTGTTATCCACGTCTTGAATATATATAAAATTAATTTGTCTTTATTGTTCTAATAATAATAATAATAATAATAATAATAATAATAATAATAAAGAAGAAGAAATCAAAGCACATGTTTATTAAGACTTAAAGTTCCATATTAAAAGATCAACCTAGTAAGAGGGATAGCCCAAACGCTTATATATTAACTTATATTTTCATATTTAGTTGATGTGGGATTTATCTCAATATTTTTATATTTAGTTAATGTCGGATTTATCCCATAACAAGGTTCAATCCAGTCCAAAACCAAGATCAGTAGCATCAAGATAATCGTCATCTTAAAATATATTATGCAGTTAGGCAATCCGTACATGAAAAAGAAGGAAATACATAAACTATTGACATTGTTAGTCACTAATTATTTATTATATCATCTGTCTCCATTACAAAATTATGATTATAAATATGTTGAATGAATAAGATCTTTTTGCCCTCCCGTACCAGGAATACCTGCCTCTTTTTTATACAAAGAGGAGATATGAGAAGGAAATTAATGGAGAGATGTGTGTGGCTCGAACTATAATCTTTTGGCCAAAAACTTCAACATGCGACAACTACACCACAAATATTAGATTATGTTACATGATAAGTTCATTCAAAATGAATCTTGAATCTTATATTCCTTGTATTCCATCACTTAAAAAAAATAGGAAATAAAAGAACAAATGTCATTATACTGAGACATGATAGTAATTACTAATTATAACAAGGGGTGATGAATAGTATTATTCAAACACAATGAATTCGTGTGCCGTCTGTGGGCTTTCCTAGAAGCACCAGATTTTTTAATTTTTACTATGCACTCGTGTATATCAGAATTCACCATTTACTTATTTAGGTCTATTAAGTTGTAAAATGTTTTCAAGAGTTTCATATCCTCCGTACCTTCTAATGAAAATGATCATGTCTTTTTTGTCAATATTGGTCAGTTTTGATCACCGCCAGACATTGGCCAGATTACCCCACCAAATGTATAGTTAGTTAGCGATAACTAGACAATTTATACATAGGACAACCCACATGGGACAATTAATATGTAAGTTGTCTAATTATCACCCACCACATATATGTTTGACGATAATCAATTTTACAACAGTGGCACCTTCTCAAAGCCAAGAAGCCACACACAAGAAAGAGAGTTAATAAAATGTGAAAATTGTATGGTGGCACAGAATCCATTCCGTCTATTTCAGAACTGCCGCTGCACTCTAGCTTTTTCAATGGCTAGAATTCTGTTTGAATTCCAATGGTACCCCACCCCACCCCCCAATAAAAACCCAAACAAAATAAAAATAAACCATCAGAAAGCAGAAAATTTCTCCATGGTAAAATAGAGGAAAATGATCTTTTCCCTTTTTCCCCCTCAATGATCATCATGGTAAAGAACTACGATAACCCAAGAACAGCAATGAAGCGAATCGAGCAAGTCGAGTAGGATACGTCATATCAGTATTGACATACTCGGTATTTTTACACCCATCGTAATATCCAGTTAAATTAGACGAGTATTGATAGCGAACAGGTGGGTTGTTGTTCTTTCATTACACCAGTTCATATGAATTTGAGCGAGCGGTGCCAAGCACCAAACAGTTATTGTTGCATAATACCAATCGTTAATGTGATTTGTGAAGGTAGTAGTGTGCTTACATCAACAACTAATGCCTAATAGTATTATATCTCACATCACTATTTAGCGTCTGCAACCTACTATCCATTCATATGCTTGCTTAATTTTTCATTCGAAACCACGTCTTATTCATATTTTTTTAAGTCTTCATCTCATTTTCAAAGGCTCGTCCTTGAGAATTTCCTAAAATGTAATCTTCTCCATTTTTTAATATACTACTACTGTATTATTATTTTAAACTAGCCCAATACCTGGCCCCTGGAAGATCGGACTTCATACTCATACGCACCATACACAACCGATTAATCCGGTAATATGAAGCCTCATTCAAAATAGATACCTGCAAGTATTGCGTCCTTCAGTTTTTTTTTTTTTTTTTTTTTTGGGGTCCCTTTTTCAAAAATAGATTTTTTAGTGAAAGGTAGTTAAATGATCAAAGAAAAAATTGAAGGGAAAATTAAAAAAAATAAAAAAATAAAATCAAAATGTGAGGTTAAAGATAAAACGTAATCGATCAATCAATTGTCTTTTCAGCAAAATATATAAGCTAATTATGACTAGTCACCACTTGTTGCATGGCACACAAGAATTAGAACGTGTACGCACCACTTGTTTCATAAAAATCCGTAGTGGGTGCGACTATGAGGAGTCACTAGGACATGCACTCAGCTTTCTCAATCAAGAGATATTCCACTAGCTCCCGTTCACGAGTATGTATTCCACTTCTATTCTAACGGAACTTATTGGCTCCATGTGCAGTCAGAAGATGGTTGAAGACGTAACTGGAACTTGACGAGCTCTAAGCAAAACACTAATTTTTTTTATTTTAATTTTTCAATGGGTAAAAAAAAAAAAGGTTTTCTTAGAAACGGGGTGGCCACCCCCTAACTCCGCCACTGGCTCCATAACATCCACAACATTGTATGCACAATACTGAATGAATAGGATTAGACAATGGCCACGATAGCAATATAGTGATACATTAATAGATGGGCAGAGCTCAAACCTTGAAACCAAGGTCAACAGAGGTCGATTTGTTCAGCTGGTAGTTGTCAACTCCACAAAATCAATCTGCAATGAAGATCACACAAAAAGTTAGCACACAGATTAATTAATAACAATTGTTACCATGTTAGCAAACGTCGATTCTAGGTAGAATCATCTTGAACCATCAAGGCTTATAAATCCAGAAATTAGGCATTTTAAGGACGATGTGAAATCCAAATAGTGCACTGACATAGTGTATGCTTTGCCCTAAACTGTTGTCACTTCAAGGGCCGGATATTAGGATTCTTCCCTTTTTTTTTTTTTTTTTTTGGGGGGGGGGGACGGGTGGCTATATGAAATTTAACATTGTCATTTCAAACATAATGTTAAAAGAAAGTGATGCTCCCTATTTCCATGCAAAAGTAGGCACCACTGGAATGACTTTTAAGATAATGAAAATCTTCTTCAGGATATTCATGATCATAAAAGTGTGCCTGGTCAGAGAGAAATGAGAAAACATTTATTCAATTGTGGATAATTTCTCTGAGAAAAGTGACCAAATTGGAGAAGCACTAGAAATTGGATGTGGATACAGACAAAGACAAATCTCTGTATGCGGCAACTCGTATTTACCACGACGAAACTCAAGGGTCTTATTGTCCATGTTTGGCGAAGTTTGAGAAATCTACTTATAAGTGAAAATAAACCTAGATTCAAACTGAATAGTTTTGTTGTTGGCTGTCAAAGTAAACCACTTTTTGGCCTTTAACGCACCCCCAACACACAAAAATAAATAATTAAATAAGTAATTAAAAGAGGGTAGCAATACCAACATATGATTTGAAACAAAAGCTTACTTGAATGTAAGTTCAACTTACTTTTTCCTTAGCCAAAAGTGTAAATTCACCATGTTGTGTGCAACATGTGAAATATCGAGTGGCCAATACTCGTTGACTTTTCAAGCTACAAATCATGTGGAAACAATGTCAACGGGCGTACCTGTCATGGTACTAAAAGATGTATAATAATTGCAACTTTGTCTACGGACATATAACCCAACGTGCAGTAATTCGAAATTCCACCAAAATGGAAAAATTTCTCATCAGATATCAGGAACCTCAAAAACCTGTCCACAAATCCAATCCAACACACAGTATCATCACTAAGTCCACCTAAATTGAAAATTTCTCAGCATATATCAAGAAACTTGATGACCCGAAGAAAGTGAGTGGTGTTATCTCCTACCAGAGAAGCATGGTCAAGGATTTGTTGTTACAATCCCGAGTTGTAAGGCCTTAAATACTTTATATTTCAATCTTGTGTGATTAAATTCAAATCCCTGTAATAAACAGAAGCGTAGATTCGTATCAAAATTAGATCTGTATCAATGGCGGAGCCAAGAGCTATTACAGGACTGAGCCGAAAGAGTGAGCCGTATATTACACGCGGCTAAATTACCTTTATATATAATTTTTTTTAAAAAACAAATTCAAAAAGAAAATTTCCAATTTAGGGGGGGGCCGGGCCCCGGCATGGCCCCCCCTTAGCTCCCGCTATCGTCTGTAATGCATGAGCTGCAAACAGCAAGACCAACAATACCCTATCTAGAGTAATGGTAAAGATCATGATAAAACATGGTTGAACTAAACCATCTTCAAGACGTTAGCATTTAAAGCTCTTTTGAGTAATAATAACTTTAATTATCTTCCGAATTAGGCATAAAGGAGATGACCATTGTTGTCCGAATCACCGCGAGAAAAGGTAAAATTGGGTAATGCCACTAACATTCCATATAGCAGTAAGGGTGTACAAAAAAATTGAGACCGGTTAAACCGGCTCTAAACCGGACCGAACGGGCCGGTCTGGTCTGGGCTTTGGGGCCAAAATGACCGGTGCGGTCCGGTCCTGGGTTTTCTTTTGAAAACCCGAAAATCCGGTCAAAGACCGGTTGATCTTCTTTCTTTCTTTTTTTTTTTTTAATTGAAACCCAATTTTCACTATTCATAATACTCAAGAGTTAAGAATCAAAACTATTTCCTTTACATAGTCATTTGCACAAATGTCAATATAATTTATAAGCTTTAATTATTTTACCTTTTTACAAAACTTTCAATATGGGACAATCATTTAACTTAAACTAAATATAAAGGACCAAGACAATTATTAATTTGTCTCAAAGTCCACAAAATTTCCTTTACATAGTCACTTGCAAAAAGGGTCATCTTATTTATAAGCTCCAATCATATTGTTTTTTTACAAAACTTTCAATGTGGGACAATTAAAAAGTTAAAGTAATATCACTAAATTTCTTTTTCAAGTTGGAATTTTTTGGTCAATAAACTTCTTTAAAAATCATTATTATTTTATTATTTTTTAAGCAATAGCCAAGAACAATTGTGTTAATATATAATGTTACTAGAATTTGTAATATTGTAAGGATTTTGTTCAAGAAAATTGTTCAGATTTATAATATGTTTGTTGACTCTATTTAAGTTATTTACTATTATTATATAAAATATATATTTATATATACATGTGGAGAATTGTGCTTATACATCTTCTCATTTATTTAAGTGGTTTTCTTATTGATAAAAAGTGTAAAATGGATTTTCTTACTTTTATTTTAAGTAGTAAGTGTTATTTATCTTTGACAATTACATCATTTTTGTAATATTTAATTCTCATAAATGTATAATAAAGTTAGAATTATCCATTTTTTGCCTTTTGAAAATATCAAAATTGTATCGTAAAATTGTTAAAATTATAAAGTAGATATAATATTTATGATTTTTGTATTTATTTTCCAATTTAAGATACACATTTCAAATATTTAATAATTTTAGATTTGTTAAAATAAAAAAATGAGAAATACAAGTCTAGTACTTCTACTTTACGAATGCATATTAATACTTTCGTTGCACATAAAGCACTTCTATTTGTTTGTTTTAAACTTTGTTTATATATGTTTTTACGTTACTAAGTCTACAGAAATTTTTTTTTACAAACCCAGAGAAGCCCGAAAAAAACTGAATTCATTACCTGAGCCCGAACCGGGACCGAAACCATTTGGGCTTGCTATTTTTGGGACGGGGACCGGGACCGAACCAATGATATTTGGTCCAGTCTTAGTCCTTCAAAAACACGAGATTAAAACCCATTTGCACAGCCCTATATAGCAGTAGCCGTAGTCAGGCAACTAAATGATCTTGCAGAAATTTTAAGAATAATGCCATAAGGCCACCCTTTTTAGAAACCTTTCATGACACCCCTAAAATTGACAAAATTGCCCTTGAGTTAAATGAATAATTGCCAAAATAAGAAAATGACATCCATTCATTTTCCCTGTAGCAGATCTGGAGTTGCTCTCCCGGCCTCCTCCTAAGGCCAGTTAACTGTAACCACCTTAATGCTCCATTGGGAAAGGTAGTTGGCTACGAGAAAGGCCCCGACAGTCTCATAGGCCATGAAGGCTGCCCAAGCTCAAGTAGGCTCATAGGCAAGTAATTTAGCAACCTCGTTTGAAATTGATCAGGCTACGACCGTGAGAGTTCGAC
>CAVNYN010251907.1:0-64062 GCA_963692815.1 Nyctanthes arbor-tristis
CACTTAACTACCCCACCACATACACCAAAACATAATGGGTACTCTGAAAGGTAACATAGACACATTGTAGAAACTGGCCTTAGCCTACTCCATCATGTCTCTGTTCTTCTAAAATTCTGGCCTTATGCATTCACTATAGTAGTATATCTCATTAATGGATGCCCAAGGTCAACCTAGTCTACAAGTCCTCTTTTGAAACCTTATTTGACATCCAACCTAACCTCGACAAATTCCGAATCTATGGCAGTTTGTGCTACCCATGGTTAAAACCTTACACCAACAATAAGCTTCAAGCCAAGTCCAAGCCTTGTGTCTTCCTTGGGTATTCTTCTTCTCAAAGCGCATACTTGTGCTATGACTACATTGCTCAAAAGGTTTATACCTTTCGTCATGTCCAATTTATTGAGAATGTGTATCCTTTTACCCTACACACCCTGGAACCATCCAAACTTCCATATATCAAGAAAAACTCTCCCTCTTCACTGCCGACTTTCTCTTCTGTCTCTCCAACTTCGTTCAACTGAAAAGTGTCCTTCCTCTAACCCACCCACGGTCCCTCACGCCCGCCGGCTGCCAAACAGATGATTCCTACTGTAACTGGCCCGCTAGAGTTAGGTTCTATGTCCAGCACTCCGTCTGCATCCACTCCCAATATTCAAGAACTCTCTGATCATTTCAACAATCTATCCATATCCAAAGAACAATCAGCGAACTCACCACTCGTTGGGTTCCCATCCATGCTGTCATCTTCCTCTATTATTCCAACTGAAACAAACCTTACTTCCACTAATTCATCGAGTCCATCCCCTGCCCCTCAATCCACTACTGATGCTTATCCGATGATGACCAGAGCTAAAAACAACATCTATAAACCATCCACAAAATTCTCCCTCCTCACCATATCTCCACTAGTAACCCCCTTTTGAGCCCACCTTAGTAACTCAGGCACTTAAAATCCCAAATGGCGTGATACCTTGTCTGTTGAGTTTACAGCTCTACTCCGGAACGGCACATGGGATCTTGTACCTCCATCTCGTACACAAAACATTGTTGGTTGCAAGTGGGTGTATCGTATCAAGCGGTGGTCAGATGGCTCCATAGATAAATATAAAGCCAGACTTGTTGCAAAAGGTTCCATCAACGACCGGGATTAGATTATTCCGAAACCTTTAGTCCCATGATCAAACCCTCTACAATTCGGCTCATCCTTAGTCTGGCAGTGATAAATAAGTGGGAATTATGGTAGCTTGATGTTAACAATGCCTTCTTGCATGGGTCTCTCATAGAAGATGTTTATATGTCACAATCACCTGGGTTTGTTGATCGGCAATTTCATGATCATGTCTGTCATCTCAAGAAATCACTCTATGGACTTAAACAGGCTCCCAGGAATTGGTACATCACGCTGAAACAGTTTCTTCTCACCACAGTGTTTATCAGTTCTCGGGCTGACAGTTCGTTATTCATCTATCGTTGCTCTTGCAATGTTGTCTTCCTACTTGTGTATGTTGATGATATCATCCTCACTGGAAACAACCCATAGCTTCTCTCCAATATTATTATTGCCCTTGCTCAACGTTTCTCTATTACAGATCTGGGGCTACTCTCTTATTTCCTTGGGGTTGAGGTCCTTCACTGCTCAAAAGGCTTATTCCTCTCACAACGCAAATACATTTTGGATCTGCTAACTCGAGCTGGGATGACTACCTCAAAACCAGTTGCCTGTCCATTGAGTAGTACAGTGTTACCCAATAATGGCGTTCTACTTACAAATCCGTCTGCGTTTCGGTCGCTCCTTGGTGGTCTCCAGTACCTGTCCTTGACTTGACCTGATGTCTCATACTCAATTAACAAATTATCTCAGTATATGCATGCTCCAACATCTGTCCATTGGTCTTCTATGAAACGTATTTTCCGCTATCTACTTGGCACATTGGACGAGCGCCGTCTGCTCCAGAGGGCGCGTCCTCTCGCCCTCCATGACTACTCTGATGCCGACTGGGTGGCAATCCCACTGACAGGACTTCTACCGGTGCTTATGTTGTCTTCCTTGGCTGCAATCCTATCTCATGGAGCTCCAAAAAATAGTCCACTATCACCAGATCCTCTACTGAGGCTGAGTATCGGGCGATTGCTTCTGCAGCTGCTGAACTTGCCTGGGTTCAATCGCTCCTTGGTGAACTTGGAGTCACTAGTTCCTCTCCACCGGTCATTTATTGTGATAACATGGAGCCACCTATCTTTGTGCAAATCATGTCTTTCACTCCAGAATGAAGCACCTTACGCTTCGGGTTGCTCATGTTTCCTCTTCTGATCAGCTCGCTGATGTTCTCACTAAGCCAGTATCAGGCTCTCGATTATCTTCAATGCAGTGCAAGATTGGAGTGCTACCATCCTCCATCTTGGGGGGCGTATTGAACCAACTACTTAATTTTAGTAGTTGGTTGTACATGCATTAGTTGTATTCCTTGTATGCGTCTTTAGTTGAGTCCAGTTGTGTATTAGTGCTGTACTTGTTCTCTCTGTTTGGATTAGACTAGAATTATCTTTTGTTTAGCTTAATCTAGTTCTACTATAAGTCCTCTTGTATACATTATTCATTCTCTCAAACCCTATAACAGCTACATTAGTGATCCCAGCTAGTCCTGCGTTGCATTAAATTTTTATTGAAGATCTTCTGGATTCCCCAGAGCTGAGATCGATTCGGTTCTAGAAGTGGAAAGTTCTGGTGAATGACGTCCGTCTTCTTCTGTTCTACCGGTAACTTCCTTCAATTTCCATCGAGATACTCCTAACTTCGACATTGGAGGCAGTTTCTAGCAATTTTTTGGTTCGATTCGTACAGATGATGCCAAATAATCTGAACAAACAATGTGTATGGATTAGATTTCGGAGAAAGTAGAAAATGAATGGATTTTAGAGAAAATGTGATTAAAGAATGAAAACATCCCCCTCACATTTCATACACTTACCCTGTTTATTAAGAAAAATGGAGGGAAAAAAATATTACATGGGGTCATGAATTAGTTCACGTGTTAGCTATAGAAAGTAACTTCCTACTCTCGGGGTTGAGCGACTCTCCTACGCTTGGAGTTGAGTGACCCCTTTGGTTGAAGCGACTCCTTCCTTCACATATGGCTCGACAAGCGACCCCCTCATTCACAGGTGAAGCATCTCCTTCCTCTTGTATTCCTTTGTTTCTTTCGTTCATATATACACATATCATCATAAGCCCCCTCACTCTCATCAAAAGACACTTAGTATTTTGATGAGAGTGAAGTAAAAGTAACAAACAAAGGGATTATACCATCATCGACTTTATTTCCTATAAACTCGTGCGCTGTACGGAAAAAATGATTTCAAAAATTGTGAATAATAATGTATAAGAAATTAAATACATACTTGCCACTAAATTAATATCAACTGCAGGTAATAACAACTGATAAGAGCTTTATTTTAAAAAAAAAAATGATTGCGGCTCATAATTATAGATAAATAATGAAAAGTTCAAATGAATGATAAAAACAAATGGGAATATAAAGAAATGGAATAATACCTAAAGTTTTAGTATTTCACATGTTCCATTGCCAAAATTAAAAAATTCCATTGCCAAAATTTAAAAGTTGCATAAATTCCTTGTTAGCTCATCTCTAGATTTGGTTTTCAGTTAGACATTTTCTATATAATACAGTACTCAAAAATATTTGCAAGCACTTTGTTTAAATTTGTAAAATTTTATACCTTGTATTATGAGATTTGAGCAAAGCATCCGCCAATAAATTTTTCATCATTTTACATCAAATTTGACCTTGTGTTAATGTTTTTTGAATCTAAGAGCCAAAAAATACTCTACTATTACTTCACTTGCTTTAATCATATTTGCTCTATACTAATTTATAAAGTAATAATAAATATTCCACTGTTAGGGCAACCCAATTGAATGAAAAACCAAAAATATAAGAAAACCTAATTTAGGATAGAATAGGATAGTTTGAGATTCAAAAACTATGATTTGGGGAAGATTAGAACATCCAAACACATAATTGAATCAATTTGGAGCCGAAAATCATAGGGTTTCTTGCCTTACCATGTGGGATATGTGGGAAGAGAAGCGGGAAAAGTATTGTACGTATGGTGAGAGCCCGGACGTGAGGAATCGCTCAAGAATTGATGGGTGAGAGGACTTCAGTGTTGAACAGTCGCTTGAAGGATGTCGAAGTAGAATCGAGGAAGAAAGGCCTGTTGATACTCTGGAATAATCAAAGGAGAATGATTGCACCAAAACAAAAAACGTTCCTCAATAAGTAAAGTTGTGCTTGGAATCTGGCAATAAAAAATTAAAAAAAAAAAAAAGAAAGCTACAAAATTTGTTACTGAATGTGTTACCAAAAAGGGGCAGGAAAGGAGGGTTGACTGGCTGTCATATTTTAATATATAGATAGATAGATATGTGGTTCTTCTCTTTTTATTTTTTATTTTTTTATTTTTTGTACAAATGTCATGTGAGTCTTTGAGAGAAAAATTAGTGAGCCTAGCATCTTGACTGTTTTCTTGTAACTCTTTTAGGGTTATTCAATGGGTAGAAAATTAGATGCGGTAAAGCTTAGGGTATTTTTCTTATAAAATTTTGGCCGTTGTGGGTTGATGAGAGAAATTCTCTATGGTTATAGCGACTTTAATCATCTAATGAAAAGCTTTGATATTTTGTAAAGTTGTCTTCGCCTTTTTATCTTTCTTATCTTGTTAAATTCCTAGTACAACGATCCTGTGGGCGTAATCGGGGAATTTTCCTTAATTCCCAATAGTGGTATTAAAGCATGGGCTTTGTTCGACATGAAGAACAAGAGAGATATGGCAAAGCACGAAGTGGAGTTGGCTTCTGGTAAGGATGAGTCAAGGTGTCTTGATTCAGTTTGGACTGCACAAGGCTTTGAAGGGAAAGTCAAACTCGAGTTCCAATAAAGGAAATTCAGTTGTTATCGGTGATAATGGTGGCCAAGCTATTAAACCCGATATGAGTGCTGAAGTTGGGAGGAGTTGGATTTGAAAGCGGTAAGTCTGGTACGTCTTCATTTGACCAAAAATGTCTTTGCAAACTACAATGGAATATCTTCAGCAGAAACTTTGGAAGAAACTTGTAGAGTTGTATCAGACAAAGAGCCTTTCAAATCGGTTGTATCTGAAGGAACAGTTTCATTATCTACAAATGGATGAAGGTATGAAAATTTCAGATTAGCTCAATGTTCTCAATGGCATCATTTCTAAACTAGAATCCATAAGAGTTGATGTTGAAGATAAGGATAATATGTTAAGGCTGATCTAGTCTCTTTCAGCTTCTCACGAGTACATCAAACCTATTTTGATGTACGGAAAAGAGATGATAAATTTTGCAAAAGTAACAAGTAAATCTCTAAAGAAAGAAAGTTAAGTGGTGGAAGTAATATTTCATCTGAAAACTCGTTGAATCTAGTAGAAGATTTGAATAAAGAGTAACTTTGAGAAAAGAAAAGTATTTTGCTAGAACTATAGAGCACCCAGTCATGTCAGAAGAGATTGTCTACGAGGTAGAGCAGATTTGGCTACTAGCTCGAAAAATTCAGAAAACTTGACTCTCTTTATAGAGAGTAATGTGCTATGCAGTAACTGGGTATATTCTCATGGCATGTCATTAGGTGCCATGGTAAAGGATATATGTTACTTATAGCGATTGTATTTACACTTGGGCATTGGTTGGCAGTGATGCAGGGAGTATGGTTGTAATAATGTCAATGTCTGATGAGCTCTCTGGAATGTCAACAAAAGAGTTGCCCCACAAATATCAACAACTTTATTTCAACATTGAGCCGATGAAATGCTTGGAACTTGTTATTAATTCTAAGTGGTTGTACTCTTGTAGTAGAGTATGGGACTTTCAGAGTACATCTGGTCTTTTTTCAACTATTATGATCAATGATGGAAGAAGAGATGATAGGTCTTTTGTCTCTTTTGGGCAAGGTATAAATTGTTGAGTCGGTTGCCTCAAAATCCAAAAGTTACTAAATTAAATATCAAAATTTCTTGGAGACCATGCAATTAGGTTTACAAGGCGATGTGAAGGTATTGAAATTGAAGACAGTTTTTCAACTTTGTTTTGCTGAGTTATTTCCTATAAATATACATGGTTTTTCTTTTCCTTCTTGTACAAGATTGACGTGAGCCTTTGGGAGAAAAATTAGCGGCCTAGCATCTTGAGTGTTTTCTTGCAACTATTTTAGGGTTGTTCAAAGGGTAGAAAATTAGGTGCAGCAAAGGTCGAGGTATTTTTCTTGTAATACTTGAGCGTTGTGGTTGGTGAGCGAAATTCTACATGGTTGTAGCAACTTTATAAGTCATATAGTAAAAAGCTTTGACAGTCCGTAAATTTGTCTTCATCCTTTTATTTCTCTTGTCTTGTTAAATATTTTGCACAATGATCATGTGGGTATAATTGGGAAATTTGCCTTAATTCCCAACAGTCTGTGTGTCCAAACACTAGAAGACAACAGTGCTCCACATATTCTTATTCTATATCTTGAGCGTGTTTTTTTGCCCATTTTCAATTGTAGGTCATGTCTGGGTTGGATTAGAAAATTTTTTATACCAAAACGAAAAGCTCACTTCAGGCTTTGTATAGAACTAGAGATCTCCCAAATTGGATTTATATAGAGGTCGTATGAATGCTTCAAAATTGCCTACTACTCTTGGAAAAATTTCCAGCATTCATGCTTTCGATGTGCCAATTTGAACCAAATTTTGAAGACCTTAGCAAGCTCGGTTCTGCATGAACTTTGCATCATCTCAAAGCTCAAGGAGTAGTTCACTATGGAGTTTTTCTACTCTCCTAAATATGGCTGCTCGCCACTTGATTTGGTATAGAAAATCTAATTTCCAGGTTTATTGTGGTTGAGTCAAAATTTTGGCACTAGTTTTTAGGCCCTTTCTAAAATGTTACATATGCTAATTATATGTCAAAATGAACCTCTAATGTGAGTTTTAAGAAAGATTAAACTCTTTGGAGAAATTCCAAACGTATAAGGAATGGTATGGCTTCAAAGTTGGCTACTTAGCAATGATAATCTACACTTCTGCGAAGAAAATCCAGTTGTGGCACCATTTTGGCTCACATTTTGGAGGTCTTCCCATACTTGTTTTTAAGTAGCATTTATAATGCTTTGAAGTACACACAAGCTTCTTAATGCATATACTTGCTAATGAAATCAATTATTGTCAGGCTCGTAAGACCTTTACAAAAGACTCCTTATTCATGAATCTAAGCCATTTTGTTTCCAGATTATCATGTTCTTGAATCGAACTTTAGCACTAGCTTTTACATTAATGAAATATAGGCAAATTAGGCACCAAAATGAAACCCCAAATGCGAAATCTAAGATGAGATTACTTTAATTGCCTAACTCTAAATGTATAAATCATAATCTTGCTCCAAATTTGGCTGTCCAACTATGCAAAACAACTCACAAATATTGTCGTTTTGGTCCTTGATCCCAAATATTACTTATCACCTCCTCATCCACAACTTCTTGAACTGGTTCGAGGGCGGGCATTGGCACAGGTGCCTCCCCTCGCATCATCAGTTCATCACAAAAGGTCTGGTAATCAACATCCACCCCATGACGCCCTCTCAACTCCCCAAGCAACTAGGAGATCTGGGGGCGTCGGTTCTTTGGAAAGGTCAATATCAAGTGACCAACTGAGTCTACATTATTTGTCCTGAACCCACTGGCAATGGCTTCATGACATGCCATGTTATAACCAAGTATATGTTCTGATACGGTAACTCCAATCGCAAACCTATATGACAAGTACCTATGGAAGATCGTATAGGTCCTTGCATGAGGACTACGAGGTGTCTAATGCAGAGTCTGGAGTGTATGGGCCTTATGAATATACCCCAAGTACACAGCCGGGCGAAAGCACCCCTACTTATACTCCCAGCACACCGCCAGCGGGCAATGAGGGAAATGGATGGTTAGATGAGTAGAGTAGCAGGATGGATAGATGGAAACTATAGTTTATGATAGTATTTATTTTAGTTTACAGTTTTATTCATTCATTTAAGACATTTTGTACTCCTCGTTTAAAGGATATTCAGTGATTAACAAAATAAAGTTTCTGTCTTGCCTTATTGATGATAAATGGTCTTACTTGTTATGTACGAACGCTTGTGTTATAGTTTGATAACAATGGAGATAAACACGTTTTTGAATTCTTGTATAAAGGAAATGACACGAGGAAATGCACAAGCCAACCTGATGAGGGATTTGCTCCAAGCGGTGCAAGACCTCAGACAAGCGCTCCTACAGCTCAAGCTACCCCACCCCAGTCCATTGTTGAACAGTTCCGTAGGAGCAGGCCAGCCAAGTTTGATGGTGGCAACAATCCCTTGGCCACAAAAGATAAGGTCTATTGAGAAGATCTTCCACCACGTCTCATGCCCTGATAATCAGAAAGTGTTATGTGTGGAGTTCATACTTGAAGGGCATGCCGGCTATTGGTGGGAGTCCGCATGTAGGACTAGGACACAGGAGGAGTAAAGGAACCTGACTTGGGAACAGTTCAAAACAGATTTCATAGATAAATACTTCCTACAGGCTCTTCGAGATCATAAGGAGTCCGAGTTTCTGAATCTGAAGCAGGGTGACTTGGATGTTACTGAATATGAGAGGAAATTAGAAGAAATGTCTAGGTATGCCCCACACTTGGTGAGCACTGAAGCCAAGAAAGCTCGGAGGCTTGAGAAGGGCCTATGCTTGGATATTGGCCAGATTGTTCGCTCTCACTCATTGCCCACTTATGGGCAGGTGGTGAAGATGGCTCATAAAATAGCATATTCTGGGGCACATTATGATGGTCTAGGGAGTAAGTGCAATCAGTAAAATCAGGGAAAGAGAAAATGGCAGGGGCTGTGTCAGGGGCAAAACAGGAACCAGACATCCAACAAGAAGCTAAACACGAGGTTGACTGGTGGACAGACTGCTAACTCAATTCCACCATGCCCAAACTGTAAGAAGCTGCATAGGGGAGAGTACTTATGGGGCAAGGGAGTGTGTTACAGGTGCAGCCAGCTGGGCCATTTTTCATTTGATTGCCCAAACACTCTTACTCCGAACACTGACCAAAAGAGGAACACGCGGCAGGCTAACAAAGGAAAGGCTCGTGTATTTGCCATGACGCACAAGGATGCCATCAATGATGCTAACGTGGCAGCAGATATACTAATTATTTATGGTATTCCTGTACATGTCTTGATTTAAATGTTGTGATGTCCAATTCTTTGATAGTAATGTTACATGATAACAGGTATACTATATGTTTCTAGTATTCTTGTATATGTCCTAATAGACTTAGGTGCGATGCATTCTTTTATATCTACCTCATGCCTAGCTAGACTGAAATTTGTAGGAGAGAGAACGTATAGCTCACTTGAGGTTAGCCTTCTTTCATGGGGGACTATTAAGACAAATGAGATAGCTAGGGCAGTATCAATTGACTTTTACGGACTAATATTGAAAACATATATGAACATTATCGAGATGAAGGACTTTGATGTTATATTGGAAATGGATTGGTTGAGTAATAACCGCGCTAACATCATGTGCCATGAGAAGGAAGTGGTGTTTTAGAAAAAGAGGGAAGAGGCATTTAGATTCTACAGATCAAAGGTTAGAGCACTTCCTCGCCTTATTTTAGCCATGCATGTAGAGAAGCTTTTGGTAAAAGGCAGTTGCCAGGGATATTTGGTTAGCCTTCAGGGTGAGCCAATGACTGAAATCACTTTGGACCGTGTACCAGTGGTTTGTGAATAGGCTAATGTTTTCCCAGAAGATTTACCTGATATTCCACCAGATAGGCAGGTGGAATTCTCCATAGTTCTTGTAACCTGTAGAGAACCAATGTCTAAAGCTCTATATCGTATGGCACCTAAAGAGTTGCAGAGATCGGAAGAGCAACTGGAAGATTTTGGAGAAGGGTTTTATCAAACCAAGTATGTCCCTTTGGGGAGCACCTATTCTGTTAGTTAAAAAGAAAGATGGCAGCATGAGAATGTGCATCGACTATTCGGAGCTCAATAATCTGACGATAAAGAATAAGTATCCTCTTCCTAGGATTGAAGACTTATTCGATCAGCTGAAAGATACAGTTGTATTCTTGAAGATCGATCTCGGATTTGGATATCATCAGTTAAGGATCAAGCCAGTTGACATACCTAAGACGGCATTCAGGACCCGATATGGACACTATGAATTCACAGCAATGCCATTTGGTTTCACGAATGCTCTTGTAGTGTTCATGGATTTGATGAATCAAGTCTTTCACTAGTACCTGGATAAGTTCGTCATTGTCTTTATCGATAACACACTGGTTTACTTGAGAGATCTGAAACAGCATGAGGAGCACTTCAGGATTGTGCTGGGCACTTTGAGAGCAGAAGAGTTGTATGCCAAGTTTAAGAAATGCAAATTTTGGCTTGAGAGGATCGGATTTTTAGGTCATGTCGTAACATCCAAAGGTATTGAAGTTGATCCTTCCGAAGTTGAAGCTGTGACGCACTGGCTGACACCTGCTTATGCAGGAGATGTGAGAAGCTTTATATTGTTGGCTGGCTACTATCGGCGATTCATCAAGGGTTTCTCCAATATAGCAGGCCCTACGACTCAGCTGACCCAGAAGGATGTTAAATTTTAGTAGACAGACAAGTGTGAGCAGAGTTTTCAGAAATAAAAGAAGAGGTTAGTATCAGCTCCAGTGTTGACTAATCCTGATGGTGCTGAAGGATTTGTTGTCTACACCGATGCATCTAAACACAATTTGGGGTGTGTCTTGATGCATCACAGAAATGTGGTAGCCTACGTTTCGAGACAGTTGAAAACACATGAGCAGAACTACCCCACTCACGACTTGGAGCTTACAGTAGTAATACATGCTCTAAAAATATGGCGTCACTACTTGTATGGGAGCAAGTGCGAGATATACACAGATCACAAAAGCTTGAAGTATTTCTTTACCCAAAAAGAGCTAAACATGAGACAACGATGATGGCTAGAGTTGGTAAAGGATTATGACTGTACTATTCTTTATCATTCGGGAATGTAGTGGCAGATGTATTGAGTAGGAAGAATGCCGGACAGATATCACGTTGGGTACTATTCCGATCTGTTCATTCGGGATTTTCAGAATTTAAGGATTGAAGTGCAAAGCCCATCAACCCGGATGTCTGGAAGGCTAGCACTTAAGAGATCATATTGTAGTGGCCTAGAAGGATGACAAATATCTAGAAAATATCAGGTCTAGAGTAGGGACCTCGCGGCAACCAGGATTCGAGATTGCCTTAGACTCAGTACTGATTTTCATAGGTCAACTTTGTGTTCCAAACAATGAGCAGATCAGGAATGAAATCCTCACAGAAGCTCATTCAGTCCCTTACGTAGCACATCCAGGTGGAACAAAGATGTATCGCGATTTGCATGATTCCTTCTTGTGGAGGAACATGAAAAGGAGTATTGCGAAGTTTGTCTCACGTTATATGGTTTGTCAGTAAGTCAAAGCTGAGCATCAGAGACCCTCGGGCTTGTTGAATCCATTGGATATACCTGAGTGGAAGTGGGAGAAAATCACGATGGATTTTGTAGTGGGACTTCCAAAATCAGTCAAGGAAATTGTCCGACTACATAAAATACCGGTTTCCATTGTATCTGACCGAGATCTAAGGTTTACCTCAAGGTTCTGGAAGAGTCTCCAGACTGCCATGGGTACTCGATTGAACTTCAGCACTGCGTATCATCCCTAAATAGATGGGTAGTCTGAGCGTACCATTCAAACTTTGGAGGACATGCTGAGAGCTTGCGTGTTAGATTTGGGTGGCAAATGGGACAACTCTTTACCCTTAGTGGAGTTTGCCTATAATAACAGTTATCATGCCTCTATTGGCATGGCCCCGTATGAAGAATCATATGGTAGAATATGTCATTCACTGATCTATTGGGATGAGGTCCGCGAAAGGAAATTGTTGGGGCCAGATCTGGTAAGGAAAATTGTGGCACAGATTAAGAAGATTCAGTCCAAGATTAAAATAGCTCAGGATATGCAGAAGAGTTATGCCGATCCGAAAAAAAACGTAGAGTTCCAGATTGAAGATAAGGTAATCCTTAAAGTGGCACTAATGAAGGGTGTTTTATGGTTTGGAAAGATGCAAAAGCTGAGACCCCATTTTGTTGAACCCTTTGAGATATTGGAAAAGGTGGGAAATGTAGCATATAGATTGGCGTTGCCACCTGAACTTTCAGCAGTACATGACGTTTTTCATATCTCCTTGTTAAAGAAATATATATCCGACTCGAATCACGTAGTGAGTTATTAGGATATTGAGATTCAGAAAGACCTGTCTTATGAGGAAACCACAACATGCATATTAGAGAGGAAAGTCCATATCTTGAGAAACCGAGAGCTGCCATTAGTCAAAGTCTAGTGGGGTAGTCCGGGAAGCGATGAGGTCACTTGGGAAAAAGAGGAAGAAATTCGAGACAAATACCCAGATCTCATAGGTTCAGGTAAGCAAAATTTCGAGGACGAAATTTATTTTAAGGGGGTAAGTTGTAGAGACCCGAAATTTTTAGAAATTAATTTTGTTAAATAATTACGCATCGCTATAATCTCACCAATTTCATTTTAGTTCACACTCATCTAGTCATTAAAAAGTAAAATAAAATAACTTTAATTTCAACTATTACATTAAGTCTAAAATAATTTTATCATTTTAATTAATGATCTATTTTAATTAATACATTATATATATTTCACAAGGCTTTAGATCTCTTTTAAAACAAAACAAATCCTATCACTCTTCAACCTCAGTTAGACCGCTTTCTTCCAACTTCACAGTCCATCAGAACTAAGAATTCAATTTCCTATCAATTCACACTTCAACTCAATGTAAACCTCTTCTACATGGCAACCAAAGACAAACTAGAACACTAAGCCTATAGATATAGCCCAATTCATACGTTCTTCTACCCAAAATTTTAGCAAATTCACAGTCCTTGTTTTCAAGCCAGACTTTGGAATAATTTTTTTCTCTTCTCCCACGCCAAGGCTGTTTCTTTTGCCCTTTAAACTATAGATAGATACATACCAATTAAACCCACAGACACACACCAAGAAGGCAATTCACATATCACATAGATTCACTTCTACACATACACGACCAATGTACACACACTTTGATACACATATGTATATACATGTATAAATGCACACAACACCTCCGGCCGTTACCACTGGCATTACCACCACCTCACCACCGGCGCGGTTCATGGTAGCCACACTGGAAAAATTTCTGCGCCACTGCGATGACTCTGTCCCCTGAGCCTCAACCTCCGCGACCCCCTCTCAGTCCCTAAGGTCACAACCAAATTTCGAACCCAAGGCTTCGCCTTTCACCCGAACCCACACTCAGGTGAACCCCGAGCCTGACACCAAGCCTTGATCGTAGCCCTTATCTGTGGTCAAACCCACCAGCCGAGACCCCCAAATCTTGAGCCCAAAACTCCTTGGCCAACCAAGAACCTCAGTCGCGTCCCTTCCTCCCACGCGAACCCTCTTATCGAACCTAGCCTCGACCACCACGCCTCACCTCAACCTTCAAATGGAACGAAAAGTAGGGATTAGGATTTATTGGATTTTATTTGCATCCCAGGTCCCTGAGTCTGGTTTTGAGTCATTACAGTCCTTGTACTTTTAGTGACACTTAAGTGGTTCAAAATTATTTCCTAGGGTCTTTTCAAACTCAAAATAATTATGTCATCCAATTTCAGTCCCCAGATTCTGAGTATATTTTGAATTGATCCCAAGAGTTTTAGTCTTGTCAATCTTAGTCCCCAACCTTTTGAAAAATACTATTTCAATCCCAAACTATTCTTGAAATTTGTTTTAGTCCTTATTATTTACATTCTTTTCTATAAAAGATTATTTCTTCGACACTAAAATAATAATTTATTTTCTTTTTGACTAGACGAGGCGTGAAGATTCATAAGCAAGTAAGATTTTTTTTGCAAAGGTTGCCTAGCTCATAAGTTTGCGGTAGTCTCACTTTTCTAGGAAAATTTATTTTCAAAACATGCGCAATATTAATTGCTCTGTGCTATGAGTATGCATGTGAATTTGTGATTTATGTGTTTATTATATGCATGAACTTATTTGCTTTATGCTTAAGACAAGACGAGACGAGAATATTTATGATATGCATGCAATACTTGATTACTATGCGCTAGTATTTATATGCTTTATAGCATGAGACGAAAGTCGGAAACCTACATTTACCATATGATGCTTCTTTCTAAGTAAAGAACTTTTTTAAGATGTTCATGTAGTTGCATATTTATATGTCTATTTGTGGTATAAGTTAATTAATTTGCGCCGAGACTATTGAATATTTCTATGAAATACTGACCCTTTCAAATTACAACATTTTGGAGGTTCATAATCAGAGGAGAGGCGTTGAGCAGTGGTGGCATCAAATTAATTTAGAATTTATTTTCGAATGAGTTAAACATTTTTACTTGTTCATGAATATTTTAAATTCCCTATTTCTTGACATTAAGAAGTTTTTTTCGTGATATTATTTTCCAAGATTATGAGAATTATTTTCCGTATATTTTACCCGCTTTTAATTTGTTAAAAAGAAAGAAAACATCGTTAACGTCCTGGGTGCTTAGAATTGGGTGTGTTACATCGGGATTTGTAGATTTCCAAATTTAGATTTGAAGATTTGATTTAAAGAAGATTTTGATCTCTTTTGATTTTCTGGCTTTCTGCCTTGGAATTTGCTTTGAAACTTGACTTGAACTTGATTTAGAATTTAAGAAGACTTTGATCTTCTTGGACTTAAAGAGAATTTGATTCTCTTAGACTTAGAGAGAATTTGATTCTCTTAGACCTAGAGAGAATTTGCCTCTCTTGCTTTTCTCCTTAAAATGCTTCTGCAGGAAATTTGTGTCTGGAGCCCAAACCCTAAGACCAATAGAGTTTATATAGACCACAGTCATGGGCCGTAGAGTGGGCTTAAGAAATGCCCCAAATTTTAGGCTTTTGATTATTTAATTTAATTGAGTCTAAAATTTGAACTTTGATTTGCCTTTAAATTAGTTGGGTTAATTATTAAAATTAAAACCCGACCCAAACAATTTTATTTCATTTAATTTTTTTAATGTCTATACCTGCTTTAATTAGACTCATATCTATCTATCTATATATTAAAATAGAATGAGTAGTTGGTCAACTCTATTTTTTCTGTCAAAACTGGTAAGCTATGCGGAACCTTTTAGTTTCTTTTGTCTTTTTTAGTTTTTAAAATTTGATTATTATAGGACACTGTCTTGAAATTGCTTGAAAACATCATTCCATCTTAATTCCTTATCTCTCCCGTCATCATCTCAATTTGCCATTTTTGCTCTCTCTCTCTCTCTCTCTCTCTCTCTCTCTCTCTCTCTCTCACAAGTCCAAATCAACATAGCAAAATTATTCCCATATTTATTCTTCTTCTATTTTATCGGCCATATTTCCTCATTTCTCAAATTACTAATTCTCTATTATTCGAATCCCCTAAATATCTGTTATACCATTTGTTATCCAACACGGGAAATTTGAATCGAACTTGCTTGAAAGTGATGAGGACTTTGACTTATCTTTTTGTAGTTTGTATCCTAATCAATTACAAATCTTTCTGTAGTTCTGCATTTATTTATTGGCATATATATATATATATATACACATAGATGCTGTCAGATTTGTGTTTATTGCTTAAACCGCATAGTTGAGATTCCGCAAAGAGTTCAAGCAATGTTACAAATGCTGGAACACCAATGGCCTGCTCACTAAGTGGACCTTTTAGGTCCATGTTTTTCAAAATGGTGCATGTCATGTCACAATCTGACTAAACTATTTTATTTGGAAATGGTTTGGATCAAGCGGTTAGTATTTGCAAGATGACAAGTAAGAGTAGTTTGCTCATGAGTTAGAAAGGGAGTCTTTTTTATTTCTAATACATGTATTTTCAATGAAATATTCACATGGCTTGAAGATGTATGTACTCTTAGCAGACTTGATTTTTAATGATCAATAAATTTGTTACTTCCAAAGAATGATGATAACAGCAACAACAACAGTGACAACAACGACGACAATAATAATAATAATGTATATATGAATATGTGACCAGAATATATATATGTTTCCATGCTAAATACAATAGTGTGCCAACAGTAATGTTTCTAGGGGCAATATCATATGGGAAAAATTTCCAGTACTCCAAGACTACTCATATGTATGATTTCATGAAAAATTTAACACTATAGGAAAGCCATCAAAACTCTCTGCATCCTTTACACAGTAAATTAGTCACGTAACATGCAACATGTTTGAGTTTTATGTTATTTGATTCTTAATTTGGGAACCTGTTTGAGACAATTAGTACCGTTGACTAGGATCAGATTTTTAGATGTTGGGAGCAAGGGTGAGGATTACTTAACAGATAATTTATCATGTAACAGAAAATAGTTTCTGTGACCATATAATATATGATTTGTTCTCCCTTTTTTTGGCAATTGTAACTTGAACACCTATTCAACCAAATCAAGTTTTGAGTTTTAGAATATAAATATATGATATATGATTCATATAGACGTTCAAAAATTGGTAAAATAGCAAATATCCATTTTTTTACATCATAGCTATAACTAAATGTTTATAATATAATTCACGCCATGAATCTTGTTTGCCGCACTAAAACGAACAATAGCCCAATTCCATAAACCATGTACATGTTTATTTATTAATTTACATGTGTAATTTTACATTTATTTGGAAGGAACTCATTGTATGTTTATACTCTAATTGTATAGGATGATAGGATATTTTTTTAATAATTGGCATATACTACCTCCATCCCAAAAAGATAGTACAGTATTCCATTTTAGGCCGTCCTTTAATCTTTCGTTTTCATCTTTGCCAATAATTAATTACTACCTTGGTACCTTAATTTAAAAGCAAATTTTAATGGACACCCATATCATTAATTAGGAGATCGGAAGGTTAAAATTGGAAGAAGGCCTATAAAATTAATGTTCTAATAAAATTACCTACTTTTTCTTAATCTACGTAAAATTACCTACATCTCTATTTTTGTGGGGTGGAGGTAGTATTTGTTGTATATAAATTATTTTCTTCTATAAATGTAAGAAGACATGGAAGTCGAGGCAAAATTTTTGTCTGGTACAAATATAGGGCCCTTTTTTATCCCAATTATGACTTTGACAATATCTGAACCCAGGATGCCTTTTACATTTCAAGTGAGATGACTTTGACACTCGTTATTGTTTTCCATTGATAGTGTCCTATGCAATACTATCAACTAAAGTCAAAGGCCAACACTCTTGCACATTGGCATTTATTCGAGAAAACAATAACGAGTTTTAGGAATTGAAATCAATTGAGGATCATAATTCGTGACAAATATGGCCGCACAAGCAATTCAACTGTGAATGTAATATTCAAAAAAGCTTTGAACAATTTGATTTTTTAATATATTATAAAGGGATTGTAAAGTAGAGGAATCAAATCATTGACAAAAAGTTTAGAAAGCCTACTAGGATACCATTAGACTACATGGGTCTTGGCTCAACATTTATAGAATTAGCTAATTAGATTTTTATGTTTCATTTTTTTAATCATTTTCAATTTTGGAGCGTTTTTAAATCATTACAAATTTTTAACGTGTTTTTTTATATATGACTTATTGGCGTACATCTGATGGTGACTATTACTCCAACTTATAATTTAGATATTGTAAATATTTCTTCCCATACAACACACGGGTGAAAAACTAGTATGATATTGTAGGAGATGTACATTGAGTGAAATATGTAGTATTGTGGTTTATTTTTTATTTTTATATGTGCTATATATATTTTTTACAATTTTTTGGAGATTCTTTATCCATACAATGTTTGGTTCAATTGTATATTGTGGTTTATTTTTTATTTTTACAAATTTTTAGATATGTTCTTTTTGTGGTTGAAGTACACATTCTGATGTTGAACTTTTATTGGCACTGTTTTTATGCGCAAACTATTTCACGTAAATTCAATTCATAATTTGAATCATATAGAGAATATTAGTACTTGCCTTTTGTGTGTTATTGTACATGCTATACAGTATGACATTATCACGATTAATTGTTGAATTTTATCATACGACCAAAAGAAATGACCAGGGCACACAGTGATGGTGAATGCAAATTAAAACATCCACATTAAAACATAATCTATAGATAGTGACTGTAATGAGATCAACATGTATTCGACACTAACAAATGATTGATAGGTAATCAATCAATTTATTTAGCAGAAGGGAACAAAGCTAAAAGCTATATAATACAAATCATATACATTTGTGGTCTAGCTAGGCACTTCTAATTGGACTTCGACCCTTCTATTATTCCCATAACTTCCATCCCTTTTTTTTTTGGGCGGAGGAGCAGCGGTCGATTTCAAGGTGTGTCAAAAATGTAAATTAATATCAACTTGCATATTAAAATATTTTTTAACAAATATTTACATAACCAAAAAAGGCATTTGGACCAAAATGGGATGTGCGCGCACCCCTTATCTCCGCCCTTGACATATTTTGCACACTTCACTTGCTATGACCTTTCAGTAAATGAAGAGCATCCACCATTCTTGGTCGACTTGCCTTTCCCATGGATATCTATGCCAACACAACAGGCCAATTACCTTGTGAGACAGATCACATGGGTGCACATGCCACATTTTTACTTGTATCCACACATGAATTTGTCTACCTGCATGAGATACAAATACATGGGGGTCACAAAATTAACAAGTTCTTCATTAAGTTGCAATTCACAAGAAAATATATTCTATCACTTCATTAATTAGTTGAAATTCACAAGAAAATATATTTTATTACTTCACCAAGAAAAATACAGTCACAAAACCATGATCCAAATTTACCAAGATACTTCAGGATAAATTATAATTTATATTAAGTCACCAACTCAGCAGCTTTAAAAAATAATAATAATAATAATAAAATAAAATAAAAAATTAAAGAAAGAAAATTGCAATTCTCAAGAAGAGTCACATTAGCAATATTGCATCATGCATACATGTTACGTCATCCACACCCAAAATGAACAAATTTGCATGTGAAAATGAAATGTAAGAATTCATTATGTATTAGAGTATACTAAATTAAGTAAACTTAATTAGGATCATATATATATATATATATATAGATACACAGCATACACAGGATCATATGTTTCTAATAAAAAGAACTTTCATTTTTCTCAGTCACAAATGTCCTCAATTTTCATAAAAATAAACAAAAGCTTGAAGAAAAAAAGGAGAAGAAATTAAGAAAGAAAACCAACACCACAACCTATTTACAATTGTTCAAAAATGGGGAGTCACATTTTCAATTGGATTTGAAACTTGGCATTGGGAAGTCTTGAAATCCGCAGTCATGTTGCAAAGCTCAAAATTTTCTAATGATTATTTTCATACTAATCCAGTTTAAAGAGAAAAAAAATAATATGAAATAAAAATCGTATTATCAACTTGTGAACGAAGTTTAAGAGTACGAACCACTTTTCTGTCACCGATTATTCTTCAAAGGAGTGAACTAACTAAAACCATGCAAGTTAGACTGCTCAACTACACGGTCATGGAAATTCCTCTGCCGCTGACACCAATTTCTGATAGGATGATTTGGCCCATATTTTTATTAGATGTCCATTTGCAATTGAGTGCTGGAGATTCGCAAATGTTCAGTTGCAATCTACAGGTGGATGGCGTTGTAATATATATTGGTTTTTCTCTATATTATGTGTGTATATATATACACACATATACACACAGAAACACATATATAGCAATCCAATTGGTAACCGTCCATGATTATCTCTATGACAGAATGCATTTTTGGTAATTTAGAGATAGGGTTAATTTCACAAAAGGTCCCCAACCTTTGTGTTAAGAATCGGTTTCGTCCTCAACCTTTTTTTCGCTCTTCTGCGTCCCCAACTTTTTATAAATGCGCACGATAGTCCCTTTTGACACTATTCCCTCAACTTTTCATGGAAAATTACGGTTATACTCTTTTTCACTTTTTAATTTTATAAACAAAATATTTAAAAATATTAAAAATAATAAAAATAAAAAATAAAAAAAGAAAACACCCACGCCCTTTCAACTTGCTGCCGGTTGTCCCCCATTTCCTGTCGGCTTCGGCAGGAAATGGGAGGGGGAACACTCCCTCAAAAAACACTGTCAGAAATGACAGCAGACTGCTGAAATGGGTGGTGAATCCCCCCATTCGCTGCTGTCTACGGCAGCAAATTGGGGGATTCACCCCTCCCCTCTCCCCTGAAAAAAGCTGCCAGAAATGGCAGTTGAAACTGCCATTTCTGGCAGCGTTTTTGTTGCCGTTTCTAGCAGCAAAAAGGGGGGGTGAAAATTCCCCCTATTTACTGTTGGAAACGACAGCAAATCGAGGGGATTCACTCTCCTCCCCCCAAAAATCGCTACCAGAAATGGCAACAAAAGATGCCATTTCTAGCAGTGTTTTTGTGCTGCCATTTCTGACAGCGAAAATGGAGGGGTGAATTCCTCCCATTGCTGCCAGATGGCAGTAAATTTGGGGGATTCACCCCCTTCAAAAAATGTTGCCAGAAATGGCAGTAGACTGTTGCCATTTCTAGCAGTGTTTTTACTGCCGAAAACCGCAGCAACTTTGCCCCATCTTTGGGAGGGTGGGGGTTGGGGTGGGTGTTTTATTTTTTCAATTTTTTATTATTTTTAAATATTTTTGTTTATAAAATTAAAAATTTAAAAGAGTATAACCATCATTTTCCATGACAAGTTGATGGAATAGTGTCAAAAAAGACTTTGTGCTCATTTATAAAAGAATAGGGACTCAGGAAAGCAAAAAAAAAGGTTGGGGACAAAACCGATTCTTAACTCAAAGGTTGGGGACCTTTTGTGAAATTAACCCAATCGAAATATGTACTTTTTAAATATTAATTTTTATTTTAATTATATTATTACACATTTTATATAGAACTAGTGATAACACCCCGTGTGATGCACGGAAAACCACTAACGAAAGAAAATTAACGGAATTAATAGCGAAAACAACACAGCATCAAATGTTCATTTTTTTTTTTTTTACAGATTTTGGAAAATTTCTTTGTACACAACATTCATTTTTGAATTTGTTGATTTCCATTCTAATTACAAATCAACATATCCAGTTCTAAACGATGGATTGTCCTAAATATTGCAAAGCTTTCAATAAGTGGACATCGGCCCTTTAAGAAGAAGTCCTATGTGAGAGAGCGATTATCCTTAGCTCTTCTTGATAGTCATGACATATGCCACCATTGGTGGAAATCTCAAAGATATACATTCCCGAGAAAATAGTTTCAAATATGACCGAGATAAAACATATTCCTAAACCAGGGTTCAATTCCCCTCTCCTACAGTCCCAATAAAATAGTGATATATATATATAAATAACATAATCATATCATATAATATATAATACAAAGAATTTTTTAATTAGATTAGATGCTCAATTACAATTTTTTCTGCCCATAATTTTGCTAACATCATCGTGATGTTGAATACTTGATTGGGTTGGGTTATGCTTTTCCCTTATCCCAATCCTTCTAAATTTTTATCTTCTTCTAATTTTCAAAATTCATTCTCATAATTCCTGTCCTTCTAAAATCACAAAATTTTATGTTCATGTAATTTTCAAATTTTCCTTTCTTGAATCTATGGAATAACGTCGTAGATCGTATGGAAATCATAAAGTTGGATTGAATTTTCTCGAAATCACGACAGTTCATTTAACACTTTCATGCATTGTACGGGTATAACGATTGTATATATCTGTACATCGTGACGCAGTTGTTACAGGGCACTGGGCATTACGTTTTAAGTACTGTTCTTGTTCTTTACTGTTGTTCCAATTAAATTATTGCCTACAAAAATTTTACGTTGTTGCTTGCAATGCATAAAACTCTAGACATGTAAATAAAAAAAACTATTTTTTTGTTAAAGAAATTAAAACTTAGCTACTATTGATCTTCATGATCGGGTTTCTTATTGAAAATATTTTGAATATAGAACAATTTGGGATTAGTGTATTTTTGTCAATATACAAGTTTTGTCAACGCAAAGTAAACTCACAAATCTAAAGAGAGAAAAAAAGAGAACATATATGTTAAAACGAAATGTATTTATTTTGGTTTGTTTATTTCTATTTTTTTAGCATTTATATATAATTATGATTTTTTATAATTTTTTATTATCCGCTACCGATGTAAATTTGACAGTGAGTGACTGTTCAATTTCTTATAGATTAGTACTTTTTAAAATTATTCTTTCCGCTACTAAATTATTTGAAAATGAAGGCATTATAAACTAATTGTCTGACATTATCCCTATTTATTTATTTATTTATTTATTTATGTTTGTTTGATTTTCAAAATTTCCTTCTAGACACCTTGAAAACATCAAAACTAAGATTTATTTCAGAATAACTTATAAACCTATTTTAAAATAACTTACAGTATAAATGTAAACTTAATTCAGAATAACTTAGAGCAAATCAATTGATTTATTCTCCTTTTTTATGCAATAAAAATCTATTTATTTGCGTCACACTAACAACTAAAGACACATAATATAATTCTGTCATAACAATATATGGCTAAAATTTATTTTCTTGACATCTATGATATAACTTGAAAATCTTTATGACTATTTTTTTAATCTCTGTTTCTATATCATTTATGTTGCAAAGATAAGGTTGTAGAGGATGCAAATAATTTATTTTTCTAGTCTTTTTTCTCTATAGATGGGAAGCCTGTAAAATATCGATTGAATTCTAACAACAAATTCATGTTGTTATTTCATTCGATTTAATTATTACTGCGACCATTCATTGCCTTTTACAATTTATGTAATGAATTTTTTTTTTTGTATAAAACATTGGGAATTTATCTCCCCGTGCAATGCACAGATTGAATAGTAATTGATCGACGTTTTAATTTGACAAAGATAACAATGAATTTTAGTGAAAACTTCGTGAACAAAGAGACATGAAATCCACAAGAAGAGAAGGAACTGCACAAAAAAATTACTCCCCCCCGTTCTGATTATCAAGTCTTATTTTTTAGGATGTCCCACATAGATAGTCCCCTTTTATAAAAAAAAAATTCTAACTTGCATTTCTTTACAAATATATATATATATATATATCTCTATTCTTTACAAATTTTGAATTTTACTCATAAAAATTGTACGTTGGGAGAGTACTTTCTTATGAGTACGAAAATTTTTATCTGAACAGATATCGAGCGAATACAGGCACGTACATGCCCAACACGTATTATTAGGCTGTTAACTAATAATATTAAATAAGTTAGATAATTTAAAAATAAAATATAGTAAAGTATTAATCGAGTACATAAGGGGATAACTATTAATATAATATTAATAAAACATTAGTTTAATGCATCAAATACTAAATTAATTGTATATATATTGTTTTTGTTATGCAAATCCGATGACACGTATCTGTTCAATATTTTATTATTCATTATTACTGAATTTTTTGAAAATTAGTCTTCCCGTACAACGCACAAGTGAGAGGCTAAACTCATAGTTGTAATAGTTGATTGTGATATGATTATTTAAAGAGATGGCAATAGGTTGAGTTTGGGGAGGGTTAGCTATACCTTAGACCCACCCCACGAGTCTTGAAGTCGCTCCAAACCCCCCTCCCCCTCACCCTGAACCCACGAATTCATACAACTCTCAAGACGGGTCGAGTCATTGGGTGGGGTGGGACGTCACTATGACCCAAAAAGGGACTCATTAATTTTTTCCCCACGAATTGATAAACGTAAAATAAAACAAAACTTTTACTTAGAATTTTAAAGTTCCTAACATTAGCTAATATAATAACATGATTATTTCAATGTGACAGAAAAATCCTTTCAAAAAAATAATATAATAGAAAAATAAAAATAAATTGCCAAAGGATTATAGGTCGATGGATTAAATTGTCATCTCTAATAATTTTTACACAGTTTTAGAATTAAATTTATTAGAAATAATAAAAAAAAAAGAAAATCCTTGGTGGGTCACAGGTCTATGGGGCGGGTGTAACATCCCAATTTTTCTTTAGACTCTCATTTCTCGTAATAGATTGAAACGTGAAGACCAAATTAAATGTGCACACGAAATTTAAGATTAAAGTGGAAACAAGAATTATGTTATATTAAAAAAAAGGGGGGAATGAAAATTCAAGTCGGGTCCAGAAAATTCTCAGGAGTCTTGGGCTAAGTGATATGTAATACACATATATTTTTATATCATACAAAACAAATTAAAACAAAAAAAGACAAAAGTAAAGAAAGAAAGGAAAAGCAAAGAAAGCAGCTGTCCCTGACTCTCTGCTGAAATTCCGTAGAAAAAAAAAGTTCAAAGAATCTTAGAAAGAAGAAGAAAGGCAATGCAAGGAGCAACTAGTAAGTGTTCTTAGTCTTTAACCTTTGAATTTATATAAGTTTAAGAATATAGGGTTTATGAAAATTTTATGAACATTTAATATTAGGTTATAATTTTATTTAATATATGTTCTAAAGGCATCAAATAGTTATTTGATCATGAAACCTGTGGTTGTTGGTGTTACTATAAGAAATTATAGTAGATAGTGTAAAGATGAAATTTTATATAGTTGAAACCTTATATGGAGTAAGTAAATTGAAATTTTTATATAAGTTAGTGTTATGGTTTAGAGAGTGATATTATGGTAATGGACAAATTTGGTGAAGTTAAGATTCAATGAAGGTAATGAATGGTTTAATATTTAAAAGCAAATGTAGAAAATCTTGATAAGGATTAATGTTTAAAGATGAAGAGTTAGCGTTGTTATTTTAGTGGATAATTGAGATTTTAATGTGTGATATTATAATAATTTCTAAGATCTAATAAAGTCTAGAATAATTGTCATATGTCTAATGGAAAAATGAAGAAATCTCGGGGAATTTAATGAAATAGGGACTTTGCACTCCAAAGGAAATTTCATATTTATGAACTTTAGTTACATAGAGAATTTTATTAGTATATTAAGTTACAAAGAACATAAATGAAAATGAGAGAAGAAGTGTAAAGAAATTAAGTTATGTTTGCTAGATGAAATAGGATAATGGGTTAGTGATTTTATTATCAATTTATGCTACATGGGACACAGAAGAGGTTGTAAAAGTTACCAACCAAACTAAATCGCACATATAGTCAGTGAGTGGAATTTTCTCTAATATTTTGTAAATGAAATTTGGTATGTTTGATTTTATATGATGATATGAAATGTTTGATAAAATGCTTTTATGGATTCTTGAAAATTTTTTTGTTCATTCAGGAAGTTTATGAAATTGAAATTGTGATATTTAAGAATTTTTCAAAGATGCATGGTTTGAAAGTTCCCCAAATTTGTATCCAATGTTAAGAATACGCCGCCTACGGGTGAAGGGGCCTCTGGCTCAAGCTGACCAAATGAATGCCGATGTACTAGCTATGGCTCAAGCTAATTGTTGTGCCACCTAGGGCGAAAGGGTCATAAAGTACCTATAGCCCAAGTTGATGTCTAAGTACATATGACTTGATATCATGATTATGAGATGTTGGATACACTCTGGGGGAAATTCTATGATGGTATTGAAATGAAAAGATTTTCAGGATGTTCTAGCATTGCAATGACTTTATAAATGTTGATCCAAGAAGAATTTCTTACGATTTGCTTGGATGAATATAAAAGTGACAAATGTTTTTTTGCTAAAAGTATGACAGTTTTTTTTTTTTTTTTTTTTTGTATCCCACTCATTGGGCGTTAATGCTCATGGAAATACTTTTTCAATGTTTCCTCTTACAGGTATTAACTGATGTTTGAATTGTTGTTGGAGTACGAGATTCATAAATTCCTGTCATACAAAGAGGTTTATTCATAAAATAGGGGAAATGCTACCAAAATTTTTAGGAAATTTTAATAAGCCAACGAGCTTTGACGGTGAATTCTAACTTCTAGTTAGAATTATTGCCAACACACGTGATATTTCTAGTATATTAGAGATAGTAGGAGTGGAGCGTGTCAATTTGGTATCAAAGCACGGTTTAGAGTCAATACTTGTATTATTCTTGCATTTTGATTTTCTATATATTGTGAATATGATATAGGTGATCATGCCACGATGAGGAAAGGCTCGCAGTCTATCGGAATTGTTGCATCAAACTCCATTTATACCTAAAAGGAGCAATATAGGAGAGGCTGGAAAAGTAGAAGACTCAGTTCACCAGCCTCGTGAACCTATTAGGCATGCAAATGTGAATCAGGATGAATTAGCTGTTTCTATCCCTCTTAATCCCCACAATCTAAGTAAAGAATTTAGTATTGAAAGAGCAATGAAGCTAGGGGCAAAACCTTTTATGGGTACAGCAGATGCCTCCATTGCCGAGGTATGGATTGTAAAGCTTTGACAGATTTTTGACGTTATGGTTTGTCCAGACACTGCGAAACTACGTCTGGCCATCTTTTTGCTAGAGGAAGGGGCATATAGCTGGTGGCAGTCAGTATTGTGCAAGTATCCAGATCAGTCTCAAGTCACCTGACAGATATTCGAGGATGCTTTCTATGAGACAAATTATACTATCGCCTTTCGAGATGCCAAGCAGGAAGAATTCCTAAAATTAGTACAAGGCTCGATGACTATTGCAGAGTATCAGAAGACATTTGTAGAGCTTTCTAAGTATGCAAAGATCTTGATTCAAGATGAAGTTGCTAAATGCAAGAGGTTTGAAAGATGGCTTAGAGAAGAAATCAGGGTAGCTGTGACAGTATATGAATGGAAGAACTTTGGAAAATTAGTAGAAGCAACAATAAGAGTAGAGGAACATTTCAGACTAGTATAGTTTACAAAAGTAATCCAAAGCCACAGGTGGAAACAGTCATACCTGGTTTGGGTTTCGTGGAGGTAAGTCATCAAAAATGGATAAAAGATTCTATCCGGATGTTTCCACTTCAGGCAGATTTAAGAAAAAATCTCGTAGTGCTTCAGCTTCTAGATTTAGCCAAGGTAAAGTACAGTAGCCTCAGCTTCAAAATCAATCATGAGGATCTTTTTCAGCACAAGTAGACAGTCCAGTGGCAATAAACGTCCCCAGTGTTAGATTTGTCGAAAATTTCATTCCGGGGAATGCTTAAGAAGAACTAGAGTATGTTATTATTGTGGACAAGCGGGACATGTAAAGAGGGATTGCCCCCTTCTTACTCAGGAAAGTGATGCTACTCCCAGGACTTTCCTTCAGCAAAGTTTTAGCAGTGAGAAAGCGAATTAGAGTCAAGCAAACATCACAGCTGAGGGTTCAGGCATTGAAAAAGGCACACAATCAAATGTTGGCAGCAGTATCAACCCAAAGCAAAGAGGGCAACCAGAACGACCGAGGACACAATCTAAGGTTTTTGCAATGACACAATAGGCAGCACAGGAGTCTCCAGACGTTGTTATGGGTATGTTATTGTTTTTGATAAAAATGTTTGTGTTTTAATTGATCCTAGAGCTACACATTCTTTTATTTCATCTACATTTGCTAAATATACAAATAGGAAACCTAATCCTTTAGATAGTAACTTAGTAATAACTACTCCAGTCAGAGATTTACTTTTAGCTAGCTTAGTGTATCGAGAGTGTAGTATTAAAGTGAATGGCCAAGAGCTAAAGGCTGATCTGATTCCCGTTTCTATTCATGATTTTGATATCATACTCGGCATGGATTTCTTAGCTGCAAATCATGCTTCAGTTGACTGTTATTGCAAGGAAGTGGTATTCAGATGACTGGGACAATTAGAAATTGTTTTTGTTGGCCAACGCAGGATTCTTCCTTCTTATGTGATATCTGCTACCATAGCGAGAAGGTTACTCAAGAAGGGATGTGAAGCCTATTTAGCTAGTGTAATTGACACGAATATCAGTAAGTTGAAACTTGAAGATATTACTGTGGTTCGAGAATTCCCAGATGTGTTTCCAAAGAAGCTTCCAGGCCTACCTCCTGATCGAGAGATTGAATTACTATCGAGGTTATCCCAGGTACTGCACCTATTGCGCGGCAGCCGTACAAAATGTCACCATCAGAGTTAAAGGAATTGAAAACTCAGCTGCAAGAGTTGATTGAAAAAGGTTTTATTAGCCCAAGTTCATCACCTTGGGGAGCACCAGTTTTATTTGTATAGAAGAAGGATGATACTTTGCGACTATGCGTAGACTACAGGTAGCTCAATAAAGTAACAATCTAAAATAAATATCCTTTACCGCGTATTGACTTGCTGTTTGACCAACTCAGGGGAGCAGCAGTATTTTCAAAATTGATCTACGATCCGGGTACCATCAACTCAAGATTAAAGAAGCTGATGTGCCAAAAACTACTTTTAGAACTCGGTACAGCCATTATGAGTTTCTAGTGATGCCTTTTGGACTGACGAATGCTCCAGTTGCATTTATGGACTTGATGAACAAGTGTTCCATCCATATTTAGACAAATTTGTGATCGTGTTTATCGACGATATTTTGGTGTATTCTCAGAATAAGGATGAACATGCTGAGCAACTTAGAGTTGTGCTACAGATACTGTATAATAAGAAGCTCTATGCTAAACTCAACAAGTGCGAGTTTTAACTTGACAAAATTGTGTTTCTTGGCTACGTGGTTTCAGCACAAGGTATTTATGTTGATCCACAGAAAACTGAGGCAATTATCAAATGGGAAAGACCTACAAATGTGGCGGAAGGAAGGAGTTTCCTTGGTTTGGCAGGATACTACCGTCGCTTTGTAGAAGGATTTTCAAAGATCGCCTTACTTCTGACCAGTCTAACAAGGAAGAATGCAAAATTTTAGTGGACTGAAAATTGTGAAAAGAGCCTCGAAGAGTTGAAGCAAAGGTTAGTTTTGGCCCCTATACTGGCATTTCCAACCCAGGTGAAGAATTTGTAATTTATAGCGATGTTTCACGACAAGGTCTTGGATGCGTTTTAATGCAGAATGGCAGTGTTATAGCATATGCTTCTCACCAATTGAAGAAACATAAATTAAACTATCCAACACATGATCTGGAGCTACCAGCAATTGTATTTGCGTTGAAAATTTAGAGGCATTATTTATATGGCGAGAAATATCAGATCTTTACTGATCACAAAAGTTTAAAGTATATATTTGATTAGAAAGAATTAAATTTGAGACAAAGAAGATGGTTAGAGCTGATAAAAGATTATGACTGCACGATTAATTACCATCCTGGAAAGGCTAATGCAGTAGCAGATGCGCTTAGCAGGAAGATTTCAAGTGCAGAAACTCAGTTTAATACGGTTTGTGCTGCTTTAATTGGTGAGTTGGCAAGCCTAGAGCTCAGCTATCTGTGACCAATTCAGGAGCATTATTGGCTAGCTTTCAGGTGAGACCTACCTTGATTGACAAAGTAAAGGAAGCTCAGACTCAAGATTCAGTATTAAACAAATTGAAGGAAGAAGTTACAAAGGGTGTACGTATAGATTTTTGTATCAGAGGTGATATGACACTTACCATGGGAAATAGATTATGTCTTCCCAATATTCCATATTTGAAAAACGAAATTTAAAAAGAGGTACACAGCTCAACTTATGCCATGCATCCGGGTAGCACTAAAATGTATCATACTTTGAAAGAATATTATTGGTGTCTAGGAATGAAGAAAGAAATAGCAGAGTTTGTATCCAGATGCATCATTTTCCAATAGGTGAAGCCAAATCATCAGAAAACAGCTAGACTTCTACAGAATTTACTAATACCTAAGTGGAAATAAGAGCATATTACTATGGATTTTTTTTGGGTCTTCCTTGTACTCAGAGTGGCCATAATGGAATTTGGATCATTATGGACAGATTAACAAAAACTGCCAGATTTTTACCTATCAAAGCTACCGATACTTTGGATAAACTGGCAAGACTATATGTTGATGAAATAGTCAGTCTATATGGAACTCCAGTATCGATTGTTTCAGACAGAGATCCTCGCTCCACTTCTAAATTTTGGCCGAGCTTGCAGAAGGCTATGGGCACTAAACTGAACTTTAGCACAGCCTTTCACCCACAAACAGATGGCCAGTCAGAGAGAACTATTCAAATGTTAGAGGATATGCTACGCGCTTGTGTTCTGCAATTCAAAGGAAACTAAGATGCTTATTTATCTTTGATGGAGTTTGCATATAATAACACTTATCATTCCAGTATTGAGATGGATCCATATGAAGTATTGTATGGCAGAAAGTATAGAACACCTGTGTATTGGGACGAATTAGGAGAAAGAAAGACCCAGAATATGTTCAGATTACTACAGAGAAAATGATGCTGATTAAAGAAAAGTTAAAGGCAGCTCAAGATAGACAGAAAAGTTATACAGATAAACTGAAGAGAGCTCGTAAGTTCTAGATTGGAGATCACGTTTTCCTACGCTTATCGCCATGGAAAGGTGTTCTAAGATTTGGGAAAAGAGGTAAATTAAGCCTGAGATACATTGGACCCTCTGAAATAATTGAGCAAGTTGGTCCAGTTGCTTATCGATTGGATTTACCTTTCTGAATTGGCCCAAATTCATGATGTTTTCCATGTCTCCATGCTTCGCAAGTATATTTCAGACCCTTCCCATGTATTAAGATCACAACCGATTGAGCTGAAAGAAGATTTATCTTATGAGGAGCAGCCAATTGAAATATTAGATAGAAAAGAGCAAGTATTACGTAGTAAGACGATTCCCCTAGTAAAAGTCCTTTGGAGGAACCATGTCATTGAGGAAGCAACATGGGAAAGTGAAGAGCAAATGCGATCCCAATATCCTCGTCTCTGTAGATCTTAGCTACTTGAATTTCGAGGACGAAATTCTTTTGAAAGTGGTTGAGTATTGTGACATCCCAATTTTTTTCAGACCCTTATTTCACGTCATAGACTAGAACGTGAGGCCCAAATTAAATGTGCACACAACCTTCATCTCTTGTTATTAATTATTGGATTTCATCTATTGTTAGATGAGTTATTGTGGTGGCAAGAATAGTATTCTTGACGGTGTTGCGTGATTGTGGTACTGTGTGGTTACCTCTTAATTTAGGGCAATAATCTTGAGAAGTTAAACATTGTATTCCAATTATTATTTGGTGATAGTGGAGTTGTCGGTTTGCCAGTCGATTTTCCCTTCTCATTAGAGGGTTTTACAACGTTAAATAATTCTTAGTGTTATTTACGTTTCCGCACATATATTATTATTTGATATATGGATTGCCTATTTTAATCACACGAGTTTAAGGAAATTGGTTAAATTCCAACGTGGTATCAGAGACAGGTTGAATTGTGTGGATTAAAATAAATGACTCAGTTGGTAGTGCTATGATTAGACTTACTAATCATAATTGGGTGACATGGAAACCTAGAATTGAGGCTATCCTTTATTGTAAGGATTTACATGATCCTATTGATGGTGATGATTCTAAACTGGAAGATATGGAAGATAAGGATTAGCAGAAATTGCACAGGAAAACTATTGGGACAATACAGCAGTGGGTGGATAATAGTGTTTTTCATCATGTGGCACAGGAGACAGATGCAAATAAATTATGGACTAAATTGGAGTCCATGTTTGAGAAGAAAACTACAGCTAGAAAGTCTTTTATGATCAGAGACTTGGTCAATATGAAATATAAGGACTGTACAAGCGTGAGACGGCACTTGAATAATTTCCAGAATGTTGTGAATCAGCTGGTGACAATGGGAATGACTCTTGAGGATGAATTCAAAGCATTACTGCTTTTGAGTTCTTTGCTAGACAATTGGGAGACTTTTGTTGTGAATATTAGTAACTCTGCTTCAGATGGTGTGTTATCTATGGATTCTGTGAAGAACAGTATGCAAAATGAGGAAATCAGGAGGAAATCTTCAGGTTTGCATGTGGGTTCAGATAATACATTGGCTCTTGTTTCAGATGATCACAGAGGTAGAAGCAAGAACAAAGGGCAGAGACGTTACAGCAAGTCTAGAGGTAGGTCAAAGTCAAAAGATAAGAAGAATACCTGTTATCACTGTGGCAAGGAGGGTCATTATAAAAGAAATTGCAGGATTTGGTTGACAGAGCAGAAGGAGGGTAATAATCAAAAGAAAGAGGATGAAAATATTGTAGGTGTGGTGACTAGTGATGTACTTTCTTGCGGAGTGGGTCAATGCCTATATGTTGGAGACCCTCTTACTAAGTGACATGTTGATAGTGGTGCCTCATACCATGTTTACAGAAATATTGAGTTGTTTACTACATATAGAACAGGTGATTTTGACCAATCGAATATGGCTAACTCGTCATATTCCGAAATCATGGGAATTGGTGACATTCACTTGGAGACAAATATGGGGTGCATCCTAATTCTGAAGGATGTAAGGCATATTCCTAACATGCGTTTCAATTTTCTTGCAATAAATACTCTTATAAATACTCTTGACCGAGTAGGGTATTTCAGTACTTTTGGTGATCAGAAGTGTAGGTTATCAAAGGGATCAATGGTTGTCGCTAGTGGAAAGCTTTGCTGCACGCAATACAAGACTTATGCAAAGGCTTGTAAGACTGGGGTAAATGCAGTTGAAGATCCTACTCTTGATTTATGGCACAGGAGGCTTGGTCACATGAGAGAAAAAGGTTTGCAGGTTCTGGCTAAGAAAGCAGTTATCTCTTTAGCCAATGCTACGTCTCTAAATCGATGTGATCATTGTTTATTCTAGAGTTTCCTTTTCTGCCACATTTAAAAGAAAAGAGAATATTTTAGATCTTGTGCATTCTGATGTGTGCTCTTCTGGTGATGCAGCATCTTTGGGTGGAAACAAATATTTTATTACATTTGTTGATGATGCTTCTAGGAAATTATAGATCTATCTTCTGAAATCTAAAGATCGGGTACTTCAGTGCTCTAAGCAGTTTCATACCATGGTGGAACGAGAAACAGGGAAGTGTTTGAAAAGCCTCAGAACAGATAATAGTGGGGAATAAACTTCACATGGGTTCAGAGAATATTGCTCAAATTTTGGAATTCGACATGAGTTTACAGAAGTAGGGACTCCTCAGCATAATGGTGTGGTAGAAAAAATGAACCATACCTTTCTTGATAGAGTTAGATGCATGTTGAAGACAGCCAAGCTTCCTAAAACATTTTGGGGCGAAGCCATTCCGACTGCTTGCTATTTGATTAATAGATCTCCCTCAATTTCCTTGGCTTCTGATATTTCAGAAAGAGTTTGGACAGACAGAGATGTTTCTTACTCTCATCTGAAGGTGTTTGGGTGTAAAGCCTTTATACACATACTTAAGGAACAGAGATCGAAGCTTGATGACAGAGCTACTCTTTGTATTTTTCTTGGCTATGGTGATGAGCAGTTTGAATACAAGTTTTGGGATATAAAGAAAAGGCAGCTTGTGAGAAGTAGGGATGCAATGTTTTATGAAAATCAGACGATTGAAGACTTTGATAAAGTCGAGCAGCCTAAGGAGATGACTCCAGTTGTTCCTGGTCTCATTCCCACTAATTCTTCAACATCTCAGCCTAGCACTAGTAGTCAGGTAGCTCCTATTGATGATGAAACAATTGATGATATTCTAGTTTATAAGACTAGTGATTAGGGCGAGCAAATTGCTGATCAGGGGAGCAGACCCCTGTTGAAGAAGAAATTGGATAATCAAGAAGATCTACAAGAGGGCGTATACCATCTACCAGGCATCCTGAGTCTGAGTATATTTTGGTCACTGAGGATGGAGAACTAGAATGTTATTTAGAGGCGCAGGGTCATAAAGACAAATCCCACTAGATGAAAGCCATGGTAGATGAGATGACTTCTTTGAAGAAGAATGACACCAATGAGCTGACAAATCTTCCTAAGTGTAGGAAGGCTTTGAGGAATAAATGGGTGTATAAAATCAAAAGAGACAGCAATGGTGACTTGTTGAACTATAAAGCTTGTTTGGTGGTGAAAGGCTTTGGACAGAAGCATGGTGTTGATTTTGATAAGATTTTCTCTCCTGTGATGAAGATGACATCTATTAGAGTTGTTTTGGGTTTAGCAGCTGGTTTGAACTTGGAAATTGAACAACTTGATGTGAAGACTGCCTTTATTCATGGTGATTTGGAGGAAGAGATTTATATGGTATAGCCAGAAGGGGAAAGAACACCTTGTAACAAATTAAGAAGAGTTTGTATGGCCTAAAGCAAGCACCAAGACAGTGGTATAAAAAGTTTGATACTTTTATAACAAGTCAGGGATACACAAGAACCACTGCAGATTCTTGTGTTTACTTCAGATCTTTTCCAGGTGATAAATTTATTATTTTGCTGCTTTATGTTGATGACATGTTTATAATTGGCCATGATGCAGGATTGATACAGAAATTGAAGGATTCCTTGCGCAAGTCTTTTGATATAAAAGATTTGGGGTCAGCTAAACAGATTTTGGGCATGGAGATTGTTCGAGACAGAAAATCTAAGAAGTTGTGGTTATCACAGGAACATTATATTGAGCAGGTACTGGAAATGTTCGGTATGAAAAGGGCTAAGCCAGTTAGCTCATCTCTTGGAGATCATTTCAAACTGACCAGGAAATCCAGTCTTTCGACTGATGAGGAGGAGAAGAAGAAAATAGAAGCTATTCTTTATTCTTTAGCTGTTGGTAGTTTGATGTATGCTATGATTTGTACTCGTCCTGATATTGCACACGCAGTTGGTGTGGTGAGAAGATTTATGTCTAATCTGGGCAAATAGCATTGGGAAGCAGTAAAATGGATTATGCGGTATGTCAAAGGAACTTATGATTTGTGTTTGGGTTTTGGAGGAGCTCAGCTAACTTTGACAGGGTATACAGATGCAGATATGGCAGGTGATCTTGATAACAAAAAATCTACATCTGGGTACTTGTTTACTTTTACAGGGGGAATTGTTTCTTGGCAGTCTAAATTGCAAAAAATGTGTAGCCTTGTCTACAACAGAGGCTGAGTACGTTGTTATCACTGAAGCAGGGAAAGAGGTGATATAGTTGAAAAAGTTTCTTAAGTAGCTCAAATTGAAGCAAAGTGAGTACGTCATTTATTATGACAGTCAGAGTGCTCTCGAGTTGAGTAAGAACTCTACATATCATTCTCGCATCAAATACATTGATGTCAGGTATCATTGGATTTGTGAAACAGTTAATGAGAAGTTTCTACAGTTAGAAAAGATTCACACAGATAAGAACATTGCTGATATGTTGACAAAGGTAGTTACCAAGCAGAAACTTGAGTTCTGTGCCGGCCAGGCCGCTATGCATTCTAAGTGATACACTTGAAGATTGAGATATCTCCCTCATGGACTGGAGAGGGAGATTGTTGGGCGAGTCTAGCCCATGATTGTTGGCCCAATTAAAATTAGGTTGCTTGGAGACCAAGAAGTATTGGATTATATATAATTGTCTTTGGTTGCAATTATTAGAGATATACGACTGCTAGAAGTACATGGAAAAAGGCAGAGAACAAACATTCATGCACGAAAACGAGGGAATTTGAAAAGGAAAATTCAGCCTTTTGTGTTCACGGCTTGAGACGTAATTTCGGCATTTGATTTGGTATTCGTATTCTTCAAGTGGTGGTTTCTCTAAGTTAATTCTTGGAATAGGTTAGGTGACATATTTCCTTCATCTCTTGTTATTGATTATTGGATTCCATCTATTGTTAGATGAGTTATTATGGTGCCAAGAATAGTATTCTTGATGGTGTTGTGTGATTGTGGTAGTGTGTGGTTACCTTTTGATTTAGGGCAATAATCTTGAAAAGTTAAACATTGTATTCTCATTATTATTTGGTGATAGTGGAGTTATCGGTTTGCCCCGTCGATTTTCCCTTCTTGTTGGAGGGTTTTACGATATTAAATAATTCTTAGTGTTATTTATGTTTCCGCATATATATTATTGTTTGATATATTGATTGTCTATTTTAATCACATGGGTTTAGGGAAATTGGTTAAATCCCCAACACATTCGGGCAAGTTTATAAAGAGTTCTTAATGATAATACAGAGATGGCTGTCAAAGTTTTGTACTCAACTGATTGAGAAAGTTCAGGGAGCTTTAAAAGAGAATGCCAAGTGCTTAAAAGGACTAGGCACAGAAATTTGATTAGGATCGTAAATTCTAGTAAGCCAGATTTCAAAGCTCTTGTTCTTCCCTTGATGCCAAATGGAAGCCTTGAGAATCATCTATATCCAAGCCATGGAGTCAAAAATGGATTGGATTTGGTTCAATTGGTGAATATTTGCAGTGATGTGGCACAAGGAATGGCATATCTTCATCACCATTCCCCTGTTAAAGTTGTGCATTGTTATCTTAAGCCGAGCAATATTCTCTTGGATGATGATTTGACTGCTTTAGTAACAGATTCCGGTATTGCAAGATTGTTAAAAGGTGCTGATGAGAGTGTTTATGTCTATGACTAAGCTTCTTTTAACTCCACCGATAGTTTACTTTGCGGCTCGGTTGGTTATATAGCTCCTGGTATGTACTATTTTGAATAAGACTTTTGATCTTTTCTGTTTTATCATTGTCAGTGTGTTTTCAGTTTTCAGTTTTTCAAAACACTGAAAACATGAAAAATTTTATTTTGCCTACACGCATGCATGTTATTATGCATGCGTGTATATGTGTCAAGTATCTAAATTACAAGCACTCCACACTTGTAGTCTAGATGTGTGCCATGTGTTATATACATGCATAATAACATGCATGCGTAGGCAAAATAAAATTCTTGCTGAAAACATGTTTGTTTTCATAGTTTTGAAAAACCATTCCCGAAAGATGGAAAATTTTTGTGAGAAAATTTACAATGACATTTTTATTTTAAACACAAACATGAAGACACTAAAAACAAGGAAAACAAATTTCTTAAATTAATATGAAAACACAAAAGTGAAGATGAATTGAAAATTGAAAATTAAAACTACAAAAAATTTATGGAGCCACGAAAAAGGGACATGAATAAGTGACGTTGTCAATATGACACACTTTTATTGAATGGTGAAAAAGTACCCGTGTGATCATCCAATGAAATTATGTCATGTGAAAATATTATTTTTTTTATGTCTCTCCCTAGAATTGCTTGTAAAATTGAAACGCGAAGAGAACTAGTCAAATAAATTATCAAACTTGAAACTTTAATTACTTTCATATATTTTCCTATTTGGTATGCAGAATATGGTATGGGAAAGAGAGCCTCACCGGAGGGTGATCTTTACAGTTTTGGAGTTCTTTTGCTAGAGATTATGATAGGAAAAAGGCCAACGGACATACTTGTTCAACAAGGTTCAAGATTGCACGAATGGGTGAAAAATCACTATCCTGACAAGCTTGATCCTATTGTTGAAGAAGCCATAGTAAAGTATGCCCCAAAACGAACATTCTCTTCTCCCTATCGGAGGCATATATGGAGGGATGTGCCTGTGGAATTGCTCGAGCTCGGGTTAATCTGCACACAATACAATCCTTCTACTAGACCAACAATGTTGGATTTAGTTCATGATTTCAATCATTTGAAACAATATCTTGTTAGTAATTATTCTTCAAACCTTTTGATCGAAAGAAGTTCTAACTAACGAAAATTACTTGTAATTTTTCCATGTTTTGTTCATTTGCTTTGATTTAACCTTGTTTGCAATCAAAGTTTACTTTGATTATACTACCTTCAATAAAGTAGAGCATATTGTTCAATGTTAATCTTCAATCTAGTCATCCATAGTGCCAATTTTTCTGTGGAGCAAACATATTTCCGTTTACAGAGCATGCATGCTTACATGGCAACATTTAATTTAAAAGAAAAGTCTTAAGTCCATGTGTTTGTACAAGTGGGGAAAAGTGATAAATACGTGGTCCATACTGAATAACATTCTTCCATAAAACAAATAAATAAATAAATCTTAGCCATTACAATTAAATTGCTTTCTGGTAGCAATGCATTTAAACAAGCAGTAGATAGATCATTAGAAAGATCACGTGTGCTTGTTCGATTCTCATCAAAAGAACCTGACTATAGTATGAAATTATGATGAGCTGAAATGAGTCGTGAAAATTTAATTAAATTTTGAAATGTTTAGTGATAGTTGGATAGTAGTCGAATCAGTGATTAAATCAGTGGTAGATGAATAAAATGAGAAAGAATAGCGGGTATCAAGCAAGCTGGGACCACACTTTGAAAGGATAGCCTCATTACGTGGTTCATAGTAAGTCCAAGTATTTAACTATTTAGTATTTATATGTAATAGCTAACTTTTTTTCGTTCTATCTTAAATTTAACTTTAATCAAACAAGTCATATCTATATATCTTATAGGACTCAGTGTACACAAATCTACACTATTCAATTTCACTCATTTTCTCTCTTATTCCAATAAAAAATGAGAAAAAAATAGTTCGCTAATGAGCACATATTCATTGTTTATTTTATAGTTCTCCGACATGCATGAGTTTTATTTGTTAACGAGTCTAGAAAAATGGTGCTCGTTATGGTAGATCAATCTTAAAAACTTGAAATCATTTGAATCTTAATGGTCTTGAATCGCTTCTTTTCACTTAGTAGACTCTAATAATACATTAAGATTTGAAAATCTATTTCGAAAGTTTAAGCTTATATTGAGAAAAGTATTACAATTTCTTATATGTTTGTTAATATCTTAGGGCTTGTTTGTTTTAGTTTATTTTTTTCATTTATAAATTCATCTACTATTGATTTGACAACTACTCAACAATCGCAACACATTTTAAACTTTAATTATATCTCTATCACTCATTTTCACTATTTATAAATTTTCTTTATAAATTAACTTTATAAATCTAACTAAACAGACTCTTAATATTTGTCCATTGAGAACTTTTTACCTCTCAACGCTTTTCGTTGTCACCAAAATGAATGTCACTATCAATATATAAATATATATATATAGAGTATTATCACTCTTGTGCTATGGCCAATGCGCAGATTCCTTAAATTTGAAATCTATATCACAACACTCTTAAAACTCTTGAGCTTTTGTGGGCCCAACTTCCCTTTTCCCGCTCAGAGTTATCCCCCTTCTCTCTTTTTCTTTTTCCTTTTTTTTTTCCTTTTTAATTATGTCATGATTTTGTTCTGTTAATAATTGTTTGCAACGGCCCAGCTGCATTTTTTCTACGCTTTCAAGTTATTTGCAGCCGTTCATATTCTCAATGCTTCGTTGTTATGCAACTTTTTGTTGGAACTCACATCATCTACTGCTATTATTATTCTGGGTATTTGCCATATTTGTTCTTTATATAGATCCCCCCGGCGCCACGATTTATTTATTGCAAGCAATACTAAAAATTCTTTAATCTGTCTCATTTAGTTTTATTTGGATATGTTTTTGATTTATTTTCTCTTTTTCTTAAATATCTTATATGGTTTCCTATATTTTTTAAATGTTTTCTTATAGGGTTTTTTGAATTTCAATTTCTTATAAAATTTTCTTTTCCTATATGACTTAAATGTCTTGTATCTCTATTGAGTTGGTTTATATTGTAGTTTATTACAACATATTTTTTTATATGCTTTATGATATTTCAAAGTGTTATTAGCTTATAAACATTTTACCTGTTGTTTCTGCTCTATAAATTGGATTCTTGTTCTTAGGGTATCATTTTCTCCTGGTAGCCCTAGTCCTATAAATTCTTTATATAATTCTAAATTTCATATATTAGGTAACTCGAAAAATATTAGGTTCATAAATTTGTAAGCTCTTTCTGCAAGTGCGTCTGTGGATTTCTCATAATATTATCTAAATTCACAAGCAAATTGTTTAAAATAACACATATCATATATTGTTAAATTTGCAAGTAAGTACCTATTTCTCCTTTTCAAATCTTCTATTGTATTGGTATTTATTACTAGTGTATATTCTCTGCTTAAAATTTTTTCATATCTACTTAATATTGTTCCTATTTCATCTTGGTCATTTCCTCTTACAATTGTTTTAAGTTCTTCACTACTATTTTCCAACATCTTGCTCAGTTCCTATAAATGTATTTTCTCTAGTGTATGCTAGCATTGCTGTAGATTTCATCCATAATTCTGACTCTGTCTATATCTTGTACACATTCTAAGTCTAGTCATTTCTTTTCTGAACTAATTTGGGTCTCTATATCTCTCCAAGGTGTATACTGACTAGGGTAATTATTATTTGGTTTTGTATAATATTTTTGGGGTTGTGCTGAAAATTTAATTGAAGAGTGTTTTTGACCTTGTCTTTGCGGCATATAAACTTCTGGTCTATTTGATATATTTGTTTTGCTTATTATATATATGTCACTTTCTCTTGATTAATTTGATTTGTTTCAGGTGGTGATTGTTCCATAAGAGCTTGTTGTCTCATAGGAGTTGATTATGATTGTCCTGAAGATATTATAGCGTGGTTCATATTTATTTCTTTTAATTTTAAATTCTTTAAAATTTTCTATATATTGTTCTTCTGTTGGGTTTTTCATAAATTTCTCTATTTGTTTTGTTGTCACATTAATTCCTAGTCTAGTTATAGCTTTTAATTCTTTATCAGTTATTACTCTCTTAGATTTTCTTTTTTCCATGTATTTATATATTTTTCTTAAGTTTTTGTTTATAATTTCTAAATTTTCTCTATATTTTCTAAGCATTTTGGTATTACGTTTTCTCTTATATTTTCTACTTTTATAATTTTTATCATATTAATTTGTTCTAATTTATAGTTTTTAATTAAATTTTCTCTCAGGGCTTTGATACCAATTTTAGGTTGATTAAGTAGTTTTATTTGTAAGGTTAATTATGCAGTTTAATTTCTTAATCCTACTTTTAAAGCAGAATTATAGTTTCAATGAGAAAAGGGTAAGAATGTAATTTCAATATTGGGTTTTCTTTTATCTTATAATATAGGGTAATTATATTACCACTATAATATTTATTTCCCTCACCACATTATATCCTCACCACAAATAAAAAGAAAATTTAATAACCACACCACATTATATTGACAATTATTACCAAATTATCAAAAAAAATTGCAAAAACAAAAAATTAGCAATAACAATTAGTGTGGTGTACATTTCTAGTTTCTAATTCCCATCTCCATCTTCAAATTCTCCATCTACTCCACTAACCAAATCACAAGCCCTCACCCGTTGTAACCTACCCTTGAACATTTTGTCGAAAATTGAACGTCTTGTCAGAAATTGAAAAACACAGTGTTCATCTGCCTTATGATCTTCAACCCCTTTCATTTTTTTTTTAATAAATAGTTTTGTAATCTAGAACCCGATTCTTATTTATGTAACTGTTTGAGATTTGAGGAAAGGGAAACCTAGGTTATCTTGACTTTTGCAGAACATATGATTCCATTGTGCTTTATTATTAATTTAAGGAACATGGATTTGGTTATTGCTTCAAACACCAAATTAAACTCATTCATAATATTTCTTAATTGCAATGGATTCAACCATATACCAGTCCCGCTCCAAAATAGCAGTCATTGGCCATTGAGAAGGATTGATTAAAGGGATTTAAAAAGTGGAAAAGGGTCATGACTCATGAATGTGGTGTGCAACGGAAATGAAAAGGAAAAACAAACATAAGTTGTTAAATGTAATTTTTACAAAGGACTTTTAAATAATAAAAAAAGATTTTTAAATTGTGGTGTGGTAATAAAATTTTGTAGTGATGATATAATTACCCTTAAAATATGGTGAGGGGATGAGATTTTGTAGTGGAAATATAATTGTCTGTATAAAAAGTCTAATTACACAAAGTTTTTGTAATCTTTCCATTTTCTAAATAAAAAACTTTGCTGACGAAAAAAAAGGAAAAATTCCTTTCAGATTCCCACCCCCACAAACTCCCTCTCTCTTCGCTGCTAGCCCCTTCCTCACTGTCGGAACCCCAAATCCTACCGGTGAAAGCAGCGGCGGCCAGCACACAATCCCGACCCCCAAAATGCATCTTTCCCTTCCCTCACATCTCTCTTGACGTAGCCAACAGAAATTGAGAGGATCTAAATATTCGAAAGGATTTTTCTCGGTGACGCGAAATGCTGGACATATTTTGAAATCCCCAACTTTATATCCCCTTATCCAACAATGCTCAAAGCTTCTTCCCTCCATCTCCGCTTCTCAAATTCCAGTCTTCCAAATTTCACTCAGTCGCTTAATTTTTCAAAGGCTTTTCAAATAAAATGTGCTAAGAGGACCAAAAGGACAGGAAAATTGAGGTACCCGTCTGAGAAAAAGAAGTTAAAGCTGCTACAGCCAAACGAAAATGATGTGAAAAATAAACATGAAGGTGTCTGGCGGCTTTTCAAGCTTGGAATTTCAGCCCATGAAGATCCTGGTAAAGAATTTCGGGGTGTTTCTGAGGCTCTGCTTCGAGAAATTGCTAAAGTTCTTGAATTCCCGGTACATAAAACTTTGAACTCAAGACATTTTTGTTGAAATTTGAAGAAATTAAGGATGCTTAGTTTTTGTAAATATGACATGGACATTGGGGTTTCTGTATTTTCTTTACTATCACTGTTTCATTATAGTTGTATCTTATTTTCACTTGAAATGATCAAATGAGAATTGCACACTCTGAATGTCCTTTGTAATTTTCTTTTATTCATAATTGATTTTCTAGCTTTCTTTACTTTGTAGGTTGCTTCAATGTTGCCACCAGAGGCATTTAAGGTGGTTAGAAAATCATTTGATGCAAGGAAGGTATGTAAGAACTGAAAAAGGGGGGAAAAAAGGAAATTCCTTTTGTTTTATTTATTTATTTATTTTCACATATGTTAGTGTGTTAGTGGCTTGTTTAACGGTGGCACGGTGCTTGCCTTGTGAAATGTAGAAAGTTCTTTTTAGGAGTTGTACTAGAATGCCTTCCATATGCAATTCTTGTCCATCTTATGGGGGCAAAAACTCCTTTTCAATTTCGGGAGCTATAATACTATCTTCCACAATCCTTCAAAGAATTTAGATACTGGTCAAGACTTTTAATGTAACATGAACGTTGAATGCTCTAATATTGAAATCTGAAAGCAACAAATTTATACTTTAGTCCCCAGAGATGATCTTCATATGATCTTGGGTCAAGTACCGTAGATAAAATTCTACTCCTAATCTAGAAAATATTACCTGCAGTTTGGTATCTGTGCATTCTATAACAACTTTAACCTTACGTAGAAAACATGCACTATTAGTCCTGAATTATGCATGTATGAAATAAAATATGATAATGGGAAGCTTGGGACATTTTGAAGTTGCTGTCCATTTGCATTTTTAAATGGATATTGAACAACTTCTTGTCCTCTTGAATGCTAAAATCTACTAGCAAATGATTTTCTGGGCAGAGAGAAGATAAACATAATGATATGCTGGTCACTCACTGTTTATATAACTCAGATTCTGTTGCTTGCTGTTTCTATATGCAATTTAACGCATATTATGTGGTTAGAGCTTGTACAAATATCTTAACCATAGAGTAGGGTAGGTTAAAAGTAAGAGAACACTACATCTATTGGTTTTCACTTTGATTTTTATGATATCATTCATTAAGTTTCTCAGTTAGGTTAGAACATATGACAAAACTGAAATATGATTCAGTTGAAACTTTTTCCCCGCGTATCATCATTTTGCTTTATTTAGGGATCTGTAATAATATATTATTAAAAATTTATGTGATATAGCTTTGTAACTTTTGATACATGGTGGGTAGCATGAAGAATTCCTGTAGGCTGAATGTTCTACTTTGGCTGCTTACTGCTTAGTGAACATGTTATTATGTAAGAATTGTTGTTTTTATCTATATATATTCCACTGTTTTTAAGAAAATACAACTTGAAAATGATGTACATGGGTGCAATGGAAGACTGCTATAGAATTCTAAAGGATCAAAATACACTGGTGAAGTCGAAAGGGATTGTCTGTGATGCCTCAGTCAACTCAATTAAGCTGCTAAAGGATGATGTCCACAAGATGAACTAGTAAAATTGAGGATTTAAAGATCAATGTGTAGTCATACTGGACTGGATATAATGAGAAATGAGAATGATTGCTAAGTTGGAGGTGACTCTAGTTTTGAGCATGTGCTAAGAGCTTGTTTGGGAGAGATTTTATGAAAATGTTTCTCCCAAATATGTTTTCAAGTATACATTTTTGGAAATGCTTTTTTTATGTGACCTATTTAACTTTCATTTTCAACCTCTCATTTTCCAGAAAGATCATTTTCCTCAACCTTAGTCTCTTCCAGACAAACTCTAAAGTGATAGTACTTGGGTTTTTGGGGTATGTTTCACACATAATCAAGATGATACTATTTCTAAGAGTTATGTAATCCTTTTAAAACGAATTGGAAGAGAGAGACGTATATCAAACTTGATGTTATATATAGTTGCAAATTATTTTTTTTTTTTGGATATTTCAGTAGGTGAGCCAATGTTAGGTAAAACAGAATGGTAAAGGTATTCACACATGCAACTTAAAGTTTATTGAGATCCTGAGAACATGGTCAGGCATCTTAATGATGTTATAATGTAGTTCCATTTTTGCTTCTTTTATGAGTGCTCCATTCAGTCAAATATTTGCATATGACCTGATTTAGTTACCAAACTCCAGTTGCAGAAGGAGCCGAGGTTTGTGTATACAGTAGATATGGATGTTGATAAGCTCCTAAGCTTAGAGCCTCGTACTTGGGAATTTATTTCTGAAATGGAACCAAGAGTTGGGGTCATAGAGCGTGTGCCTCATGGGAAATCTTCTGGTGACTTGATTAGTATAATACAAAATTACATGGAGAGATCTGAAACCGCAACTTCAACTGATGAAGTGGTTGGCAGAAACCAATTCAGTAAATCCTACAAGTTCCCTAAAAGCAGCAAACCGAAAGTTGCAGTTGTTGGGAGTGGGCCGTCAGGCTTGTTTGCTTCTCTTGTGCTTGCTGTACTTGGCGGAGATGTGACATTATTAGAAAGAGGGCAGGCAGTTGAACAAAGGGGGCGTGACATTGGGGCTCTGATAGTTCGGCGTTTGTTACACTTGGAAAGCAATTTCTGTTTTGGAGAGGTCATCTCTCGATCTACTTCATAAATTATCTTGAATTTTATTTCTACGGCAGTGCCTATTTTGCAAATCCTGAAATCCATGTCACAGTCAGATTCTTCAAATTGAAAGAAACAAGGACTATACTAGTGTAAATTTTATTAAATGTAAGCAATAAGAAATGTCAAGGTAGATTGTTTCCCGTTCTCTATGTACATGGCATTTGAAGATGTAGTGAGATTCTTTTTGTGATTCTAGTTCCTATATAAGCTGCACTTTGAGACAGGTGTTCCCACAATTATTATTCATTTGTTCGATGTTCATTCCTGAGGGGTAAAATGTGCTCACTCTTTCTTCTACTTCTTATAATCTACTTATAGCACTATGATTTATAATTTTAGTTATGGACATTCATCTATTGAACACTTATGGGTGACAGGGTGGTGCAGGTACTTGGAGTGATGGGAAGCTAGTAACTAGAATTGGAAAAAATAACATCAGCGTCAGGGCGGTGAGTGTGGCTTTTCATCACAGTAGCATTTGTCTTGTCTCGTTTCCTTAACGGCTTCAATTTGAGTTTATTCCTTCGATCTGTAGGTTTTGGAAACACTGGTCCGCTTTGGAGCTCCAAGCAGTATATTAATCGATGGGAAACCTCATCTCGGGACTGACAAATTGGTTCCACTACTTCGCAACTTTCGTCGACACCTGCAAGAATTGGGTGTGAGTTGTATTTATAATTTTGCTTCCTAGGGAATAAACAAGTTGTTTAACCATCATCATACCTAGTTGCCAGCTTTTTTATATATAGTTTCCATGTTTAATTTGACTAGGTCTCCATCAGATTTGGGACAAGGGTAAATGATTTGATAGTAGATGGTGAGCGTGTTGTGGGAGTTGAGGTTTCTAATTCAAGTTGTAGCTCAAAGTCTAGCAGCGAGAAGTTGGAATGTGATGCTGTGGTTCTTGCGGTTGGACATTCTGCACGTGACACATACCATATGCTTCTTTCTCATAATGTGGATGTGGTTCAGAAAGATTTTGCTGTGAGTTCCTATTTATCAATATGAAGTACCTCTGTTCTTTTTCTGGTACATTGTTGTGCGTACGCAATAATTATGTATCACAACTCAATAGAAATGTCAATAGTCACATCAGCGCATTAGAAATTGAACAAACATGTCACCTCCCAATTGCATCTTAAATGTTCTCACCTCTTTTTATTCCATGACCAGCAACAATGTTGTCAACGTGAATCTTACACCTCGGAGACCAACTTACCATCTTGCAAAATAGATCACAATGACCTATGTGTTTGCTTTTGCGTTACTAATTTTCACAATGTAGCCAATGTTGGCCTCTGGTTAGCTGTGATAGGTCATGCCCTAAGTGCAAAGGTAACAGACATAAGATTGTCAATCTTTACAAGTTTTTAAGAAGTCAAAATCTTCTCATTGGTGTCTTTGGTTGTGAAGGTTAATCTTGAAGAAGAGACAGCAAAGATTAGTGCTCCACATATTTGTTTACTGCTAAAAATAAAGAATGAAAATTGTATTTGTTCATTAGTTAGGAACTTGTATGCACATATAAATTATTTCTAGGATAGTTGTATGAAATTAAATCAAATGCTTCTACATCTAGTATAAACACATGGCTTACATTTTCAATTGAGGCAAGCATTTTTGAGAATTTAGACCAGTTAATTTCATGATTTCATTGAGATGTTTCCTTTTATAAGGGTGTGTATGAAATAGATTTTTTGAGAATTGATTTTGTGAAAAGTGGTTGTTTGGTAGAATATGTGGTTAAATAGTATGGGGAATTGTGGGAAATGTTTTCTTTAAAGAATGTGTGGTTGAGAATGAATTGACACAAAATTGAGAAGTATTATTTCTTGCAAAATCAAGTCCATACACACCCTAAATATACTAAGATTTAAAATGTGCTTATTGCTCCACATAAATGCGTGACTTTATTTTTTGTTGAATGCTTCAACTTTCAAGTAGTTAGTAGGTTGTGTTCCTAATGGCATTTTATGTTAGTTTTGAGAGTCTTAAAAGAATTATTAGTCTATAATATTTTAAATAGAAGAAACATATAAAAATATGAATTTACGACTGAGAGGATGGGATTCCTAATTTTATTTTGAAATAGAAATTGGTTATTTTTTTTTAATTTTATCGCTCATTTATATTGAAATAGAAATATGAAACTGATGCGGCTGCATATCTGTCTTTCATTTCATAGTACACTAACAAGACATTTAGATTGAAACATTATAGATCTACATGTGCTTAATGTGCTCATTTGGAATATTAATAATAAGATTCTGCAAATTAATTAGCTTTCACATTAATAAATTATTGATAACTGGCTCCCTAAACTTTATCCCAGAGAAATTATTACATTAGTAATATATGTTCAAAAGGTCAACTTGCAACTTAACATGTTAAGTACTAAATTTTTATATGTAGTATAATGTTTCATAAGATAATATAAATTATATTTCAGTGAACTGGTTTCTTGAATAATTTAAATATTGAAAAACTGTAATCTATTATTCGTACTTGAAACTTCCACTGGTAGATTCTTGTTCAAAATTGTGAATTTGGTTCCTAAAAGAACATCCCCATGTTAGCAATCCAATTCTATTTCAAAATTAGAATGTGTTCAAACTAATCTGTTCTATATCTCTTGTGGGACCTAGATATATGAAAATAAATCTCAACTACTTATTTTCACTAAGTCTAGTTCTGTTTTAAAATAGAAATATATGGATAATAGGGGCTATGATCTCAGTACATTAAATTTCTTCTTTCTGAGAAATATATTTTTAGTTTCTTTTAGGCATTAAAACAATACTTTTGGCATTCAATCAGGAAGGCTTGAATTCTTAGATTAACTTTTGCAGAATAATTTTGGGGTTAGAATGTTCATTGTTTTCTTGATTTTCTAATAACTTGTCAATTGCAAGGTTGGTCTGAGGATAGAGCATCCTCAAGAATTAATAAACAGAATACAGGTAAATAATATAACATATACTGTGGCATCTCTTTCCTAGTTAATGTGTTCTTTGCTAATTGAATACTTGGTCAGTTCTCAGTTTATTGACTTTTTTAATCATTTACGTCTGCGGACTTTTTTGTTTTCATTTTTGCACACTTTTTTAAAGTCAATGTTAACAATTTATAATGAACAAGTTCGTTGGTTTTCTCAAACAATAAAAAATAAAATAAAATAAATAAAAAATAAATAAATAAATAAAAACCTTAGGTCAACACTCCTTTGTACTAGACAATTTAGTATGATAGCACTGGATAACAAAGTAATGGAGGAACAAGATGATCACACACAAGAAATGATAGAATCCATGATTCTAAAAAATTTGCAAAGAAGCTTTTCTATACAGACCATAACCAAAATAATAATAATAATAATAATAATAATAATAAACATTGCTACTTTGCCTTGTCACCTTAATTATCGGGTGACTTGTTCTATTAAAATTTCAAAATAAGAATTGAATAGCTTAACCTCCGTGTGGAGACAAATCTTTCCCTTTGGATATGCAACCTGTCGAAAAATTCAGCAAGGCTGCGTGACATGGTGAATGCTAAGAAGAATGATTATCTTGAAACAGCCAATCACTTCGAGGTTAATGAATTTAAAACTTCTGAAATGTCCGATTTCAAGTGTCCAATGTGGTTCAGAATGTAGAGACGGTGACCGTTTTGGAGCATTGACTCTCAAGGCAAAGCTTATGTGCGACAAAGGTTCAATGTTGATGGACATTTATTTGACACACACACACACACAGGGAGCGAAAATAACACCCAGGCGGTAAAAAAGTGGATAATGGTGTTTTGCAGGGGAAGGAATGCTAAGATCTTATTTTTATTTTTTCAGAAACTTATTAGTAGTTTATAAATTGAATTTTATTTTTAGTTGAACAAGTCAAATTAATTATCATAGGAGTTGTGTTTTGCTATATATGGCACTGTCTTGTTAGAGGAAATTATCTGTATTTTTTTTATCTCTTTTAGAGGAGTTACAATCAGTGGTAAAGGTATGGGATGAATAATTTATTGCAAACATATTGTTTTTCTTGGGAGTTTGTTGATTTTTCTCGAGAAACCAATACTTTGGAGGTCAAGGCTCCTTCAATTGAGCCAATTATAATTGCTAATTTCATTATTTTGGTATAAAACATTCGAGGTCATATCACTCGGGGCATAATTTTTTCTTCAGCTTGTGTCAGTATCTGCAATAGAGTGAACTGATGAATGATAGCTGCTTTAAGGGTATGGAATATTTTTCATTGTATCTAATTTATGTGATCTAATAATATGGCATGATGAAGTCTGTAAAATAACGCCTGCTATGATATTCCCATGCATCTTGTTACCATCATTTGTACTTACAACCATACTCTTTCCTCTAACTGGATGACATCTAAACCTTAATGGGATCGTGTCTTTAGATTAACGAGAAGCTCTCATTTAAGGTTTGTAGTGACAGAATTCCGGGGCTGCTTTGTTCATATAGCATTGTTTTGTGTAGAATTCTAGCTCAAGTGCTTTACACTTTATACTCTCACTGTTTATAATTGTCTTTTATCAACCAACTTTCCAAGAAGTCTTGGCAGTAGTATTGTCATAACTTTAAATCAAGATCACGGAGGGGAGGGTGGATACGTTAGTGTAGGTGATGCAACATTGACAGTATATTTCTGGAGGAAAATGAATCAACTTAAATAGGAACATTACGCTTCCTGTGACGTTATTAGTCTAGTCTGGTTGTCATGGCTGTGTCTGTCTGTGTCAGACACTTTATGAACTGAGAGAGAACAAGGCAGCTACAGGAGACAGGTTCTACTTACGTGAGCTCACCATCTTCATTCTGAAGCTAGGAAAGTAGGTGTTAACATTAGTTTGTCTTCGAATACGGGAAGGTTAGATATTCAGTTCGATGACAGAAGGTGACTGATCTGGTCAGTCAAAAAATAGTTTAACAAGAAAAAAAAAAATAATAGGGGTTATGTGGTATGGTGTAGCTCATGTGACTTTCGCGATCTATAGTTCCTCTTTCTCTCTCCCCTATTGACATAGAAAAGTATGGTTCTATTGAGTGTGAAATGTCATCCACAAATGTAACATAACAACGAGCACCATCCATAATAGATACAGGAAGAGGACCTCAGAGTGAATAAGATCAAAAGGAGCCGAATGTTGTGTCTCACTAGTTTTGAAATGAAATTTTTATTTATTTACTAGGATTTTGATAGTTAGCTTTCAGTACTTTTCCTTAGTAAATTAGGTTTTTTAAATTCCGCGCACAAGTTTTGACCATTCCCCCGCTTTGATTTGTGAATTAAACTCAACTTCTCTCTCTCTCTCTCTCTCAGTTCTTGTTCTTCATTCGTGTTATTTTGGCATATGGAGGTCCTCTGAACAGAGAGAAAAAATTTAAAAAAGGGGTGAAGTTTAAATACTGTTACCTTCTTTTCGGACATGTTATTGTGTGATTACTGCAACATCCCAAGGCTATGCTTTTCTATGGAGATTTGGACATCAGGAAACCATTCTCAAATTTCAAATGTGCAAAGAAAGTTTTATCAAATGTTTAGATATGTAATTGTGAATGTAACTACTCAAATCCTAATGGCTTGTATGATTGCAGTATTCCGCATTGGCAAATGAGGTTCAGAGTGGACGTGGGAAAATACCAGTGGCTGATTACAAGGTTGCTGAGTATGTCGACGGGAAAGATGCAGTTTTTCCTCGTAGTTGTTACTCTTTCTGCATGTGTCCTGGTGGCCAGGTGCACATTCCTTCTAATGCACACAGTACAACTTAAGGAATTATATGGTCTTCTAGCACGCACACTTTGGCTTTTGAAGTCTACTGATTTTTTAACAGATGCACTAGAAGTACACGCTCTTTCTATTTTGGGGTATTTTATGATTCTTTTGAAACCCTTGTTACTAACAGATTTCTTAAAGATAAATGGCAAGAACGGATGTGATATTTATCTGTTTTTGTGCACTGAAGGCATCTTGCCATCTTGTTACTGCTTGCTTAGTTGCCAATGAAATAAGTGAATTAATACCGTGTTCTTGTAATATTATTATGTTCCCACAGGTGGTTCTTACCAGTACTAACCCGTCAGAGCTTTGTATCAATGGCATGTCATTTTCTCGGCGTTCCTCAAGATGGGCAAATGCTGCACTCGTTGTTACTGTCTCATCAAAGGATTTTGAGGCTTTAAATTTCCATGGGCCTCTTGCAGGGCTTGAATTTCAGGTATTCTTGTGCCAGCATATGTTTTTTTCTTTTTACTTTTGATCCATTCGGGTCCTTTATCTCCCCCAACACCGCTTCAAATGTAATATGGGAGGTTATGAATGCTATTTTGTTCCTTATTATATGGACAATTCTCTAAGGCAGAACTTTAGTATTATTGTCTAAGGTAGTGATGAATTTAAGGTTCTAGCCCTTGGTTTTGTGTTATTCTTGTTCGGAGTGTGACGGTATCTCTTTAGTTCGCAACAGATAATATCTTAATTTGTTCATTCTGCTTTCACTTGACAGAAAGCATTTGAGCAAAGAGCGGCAATAATGGGTGGCGGAAATTTTGTTGTACCTGTGCAAACAGTCACTGATTTTCTAGACGGCAAAGTGTCAGGTGGAACAGATCATTTTTAGCTTTTCCACCTTTTCGCCTCACAGCTATTTGAATAAATCATTATCCTTATTGGTTTTGTTTTATAGAAACAACCTTACCTTCATCGAGCTATCGGTTGGGTGTTAAGGCAGCAAATCTCCAAGATTTATTTCCTGCTCACATTACAGGGGCATTACAAAATTCAATTGTAACGTTCGACAAGGAGGTTAGATCTCCTTTCTTTTCTGGTTTCTCAGCTGTGTAACAAAAATGCTCGGGGAGTGATATCTTCTCCTGAACTTGATTTTTACAGTTACCGGGATACATCTCCAAGGATGCACTTCTTCATGGGGTGGAGGTACTTTTCAAATTCCTTTATTTTCAAATGAAAAGCTTACACACTGCTATGAGAGATTGGGCAATGCTTTTTCATAGACCCAATATGGCTCATCTCGTCCTGTAAATTTATGTTTTGTTATCAAACTATTTTCTTGCAACAGACGAGAACGAGTTCTCCCATTCAGGTTACACGAAGAAGTGATACGTGGGAGAGCACGTCTTTAAAAGGGCTGTACCCAGTGGGAGAAGGAGCAGGATATGCCGGTGGAATCACCAGTGCTGCTGTCGACGGTATGTATGCGGGTTTCGCATTGGCACAAAATCTAGGTCTCTATGATGGTAGCTTGGATTTGCTGTTAGGCAAGGCACAAAGTGCTGGATACTTCAAGTATTGAAGCCATTATGAATTTTGTTTTGATTCGTTTTACTAATTATACAATAACACATTAATATGTACTAGTAACCGTTGTGCGGTTGTTCCGTGTAAGAGAATACAGAGAGGAAGAAAATTAAAATAGAAGATGAGAACTTGGGAAGGAACTGAGGACAGACAAACAGCCATTAAAATTAAACACACCCAAAGGGAACAAACAAGACAAAAACTCACAAGAGTGGTAGAATTCATTGCTACTTCATCTGATCATGATAGCACGTATGCGTAAAATAACTTATAAGAGTGATAGAATTAGATTAATCAATCTCAATTTCCAATCGATCTTAAAAGCCAATAGTTGTTACAATAATAGTAGAAATGATAAGTTATAGTGGCAAGCCTGTATTACCAACAATCGACCAGAATGACTGCATCAAACTCACATTGGAAGAGACAATTTTGCTACTTGAATAGGATTCTTGCTGACTAATTCACAATGGGCTTTGAAATTAAGAGATGGAATAGGGATGGATTAGGTATGGTCAAAAGATTCAAACATTTGAAAAAAATTTAGAAAAAAAAAAAAATCCGGGACAATCACCTAAAATATGCTAACTTGGAACATTTTTTTGGGCTTGCCAGGCCGATGCAGAGTAATTCGCTCACTTATTTCCACGCCCTCGAATAATCATTAGCTGGAGAAGACGAACACAAGCATAGGACTTAAATTATCAGCAGATTTCAAGTGTTGATAAGGATAGAATTTTTTTGGTGTAAACTTGTAGAAGTTTTATATATGTATCAAACCATAAGCGGAGTGTGGAATTCATAAGGTCATTGATTTCACATTGACTAGTTTCTGGAGAATCAAATGGTATAATAATAGTGAAATGAAAAGAGTTCGATTCTCTTAATACTACCATTTCACCATTTGATAAACTCATCTTTGAAATCATTTAGTGAGAGATCTAAATGGTGATTAGAAGGACTAACTACATTTTTGTAATAGTATTATTATTACCAGCAATACTTTTGCAGTTACAGTTTTCAGCTTATACTCTTTTATGCTAGAATGGTTTTGAATTCTCAAGTGATATGATTTTGCTACAATGCTGGTTTACATACATGGTATTTATTCTTCATTCTTCACTTTGGTTTTGCTCAAAAATAGGGAAGATAATGTTAAAAAGTTTATTTTAAAAACCAGTTTCGACAACTAGAAGCCATGATGGTAAGCTTAAGTAATGGTGACTAATATATCAGAAATCAACAAAAACAAATTCAAACGACAATTTAAAAAGAAATCTATTTAAAATAAAAAAACGGAGAGAAAAGAAAAGAAAAACCAACTTACAGATTACGAGATAAGAGTTTTCAACGTTGGGCCACTTCTCCTGCAGCTCCCAACAGCTTTCACGACTTGCTTTTCTTAATTTGTTGAGACGCTGAATAGCTGAGTCCACTTCTCCTCCCATACGGGTGGCGGGACATGGGGGCTGGCCAATAACAACCCCCGTGTAGGCCGGGTGGTGGTGGGAGGAGATCATTTTTGTTGAATAGCTTGCTTGGAAGTCAAATGCCTAAGCTTTTCACACAGGAGTAGATCTAAATATTGCAGAGAAGAAAAATTCCCAAACCAATCTGGCAGTGCTTCAATTCAGAAAATAGATATATATATATATATATATATGTGGACGCTCCAAGGAATTGAGGTGTTGAAGTTGGTCCGGCAGTGTTTCCCAATCTTCCTGACCACTGAAAACCAATTCCTTGAGTGTTTTGAAGCGCTCGATGCCGTTGAAAATCTGTTGAAATGAAGGGAAGATCATTGAATCTGCAGATCTGCAGAGTTTCAGGCTTTTTAATCTGCTACAGCATCCCATTCCACTCAATCTTGGAAGCAAAGTCATACTTTCGCAATCTGAAACGATTTGACACTCTAGAGACGCACCGGAGTCAAACATTTCAGCTTGTAGGTGTTGGTTTGTTGTAAAAAATAATCTAAACTTGAAAAGGAAAAGAAAAGGGAAAAGAATCTTAGGAGGAAAAGAAATCTAAATCATAGAAATATTGTCTTGTCTTTTGAGGAAACGAAGCCTATAAATGGAGATATTTTCTTCCTTTTTTATACACAAGTGGTACAAGTGAGTTGAGAGAAAAATTAATGAGTCTAGCACCTTAAAGAGTTTTCTTGTAACTATTTGTGGTTTGTTCAAAAAGTAGAAAATTAAGTGTGATAAAACTCGAGGTGCCACTTGGGTCGGGTCAGAGAGTCTTGTGAAGAAAAATAGTAGCCTAGCGTCTTGGGATTTCTTTAATTCTTTGCGAGTTAGGCAAAGGGTAAAAATTAGTAGATGCTGTAAAACTTGATATATTTTTCTCGTTATACTTGGAGAATTGGTTTGGCGAGTGAAAATTCTGTATGGTTGTAAGCGACTTTAACCATATAGTGGAAAGTTTTGACAATCCGTAAATTTGTCTTCGTTCTTTTATTTTTTCTTGTCTCAATTAAATTCTTTGAACAACGGTTCTGCGAGCGTAATCGGTGAATTTGCCTTAATTCCCAACAGTAGGCTTCTCAAGTTTTTACATTCTTGTATTGAGAAATACCGAAGGGAAGGAAAGCTCTTGCTGTTTTCTCCACTGCTTTTATATGGAATTAATTCTAGACTTCGACAATCTCCTATAGACAAACTCTCAAGGAACTCAAGTCTACACACAACATCTGGCAATTCCCTCAAACCATAACAGCCTTTAATGTTAAGCGTTTGAAGAGAAGACATCCCTTCGTCAAGTGGGGAAGAGCAGTAAGCTCTTGTACAAACTGTATTGAAAGCTTAACCAGAGAAGTTAAATTGCTGCTAGAAAGTATATTTATCAATGCTAAACAATCCACATTACACATTGTCAATTCCTTGAGGAGGGGAAATTACTTGGAGCAATTGTCAGTTTTGGACAATCCCAAATGTCAAGAGATTCTAGCCTAAGAAATACTGCTAAACAATCCACATCACTTGTACTCACTACCTTGAGGCGGGGGAAATTACTTGGAGCAATTGTCAATTTGGGACATCCAGAAATTCTAAGAGATTTTAGGCTAAGATATATATATATATATATCGGCACATCGTTAGTTTGTACTTCTTCCAGCCTTCTCAGGTTCCGCAAATTCTTCATTGCTGGACTTAAGAATACCTTCTCTTGACCCACATTACTCATGTCCAATTCCTTGAGGTAGGGGAAATTACTTGGAACACTTGTCAATTTGGGACAATTCCAAATAAAAAGAGATTCTAGGCTATGAAATACCTGCAGTTTGTCGATTTGTATTTCTAACCACTCTCTCTCTCTCTCAGGTTCAGCAGATCCCCCATTTTTAGACTTATGAGTGATGGGACATCTTCTCTTGACCAGCCTCACTAGCACCATAAAATGACGGTCCTATTGATATTACATTATCTAACTATTCCAAACTCAGGTACTTGAGTTGTTACAAACTTAACCTTGACTAAGTTATCAAGATTCAATATTCTCAAGAAAATTGTGCGCTACAATTTTCTTGATTATAGACCAGCAATCATCATTACTTAATTTTCTCAAGTGGTGCTGATTATGCAAGCTGACATTGGAGGCCACCTTTTTATTACGGGTGGTGACAATGATTACATTTCCTTGGTTGGAGTTGACCCCAAGCAGAGCATCTTTTAAATCACTCCAATCATCCAAGTTTTCATTCCACAGATCATCTAGAACAAGCAAATATCTTTTACCTTTCAATTTCTCTTCGATCTTCTTATTTTGGAAATCTGCTGACATGCACATCCAAATTCTTTTATCAAACTGATTCTTTATGCTCAGGTGTTGAAAGATAAGACAAGCTAAAGTTCTTTTGCCAATCCCTCCCATACCTACAATGGAGAGGGCAGAGAGAGAAGCATCCATGACATTAAGTTACAATGGGGAGTGTATGCGCAGTATGGTGCCGCAGTCCTCCCCGCGCTTGCATCCTCCCAGAACCAGAGGAGGATCCGAAGGAAGATCATGAGGAGAAGACTCCTATGGAGATTCCCGAGGAGATTCCGACCATACTTTTTCATTGTACGAAAGGATGTTGTTAAAATCCTTAAAACAAACCCAAGGAAGGTGCGATGTAGCGGATAATGTTCTTAAGAGATTCCAACTCTCATGTCTTTGATTACGGTCAGGGACGCTGTAGTATTGAGTAAGGCGCCACTTAGGTTGGGTAGTAATGTTAACTTAAACGTCAATATGAAATCTCAAGTAACTTAAAAGCGTCGCCATTGTTTTATTTTTCTATGTAAGGGCCAACCCCCCATCGTGTCCACATAATCAACAACACGAAGACCTTCATACCCTAACAAAACTTTTATTTGCTCCAAACAAAATTACAAGCTAATGTTTCAATTAAAAAAATAAAATCATGCTTATTCTCATGCATGAGGTCCATAATGGCATGAACTGCACGAGCATTGCCAAACCATTGGCAATTCCAGCTTAAAACACTCACGGGCTTTGGTGGGCCTGTGTAACATGTCTCATCGCTGGTCCATTTTTTGAATCAGTCGCTACTTCATCAATTGGATCACAAACAAGCCCACCAAGAGAGGTCTCCACAAGGTCATCCTCCAGTTGACGCCTCTTTGGATCAGTGACAATAACTCTATCTTTGCGACCTTCCATCTCAATAATTTCCTTTTCTTTTGAAGAACAATCAATCATGCCCTTAGCCAAATCAACATCAACCGTCGTTCTAGGACTTTCCTTCTCTAGTTCGCTGCCCGTATTTGTGCAAAGATCCTCCGAATCCATCATCATAGCATCGTGATCATTTTGATTAATTGGGTTACCAAATCCAGCAGCTTCACCCCTCAACTATCGTTCACTGGAATTGAACTGTCGCCGGTGGGTTTGGGCACGTTACTAGGGACCATAAGCACGAATAACCTCTCCATTTGGATTGTCAAAGAGAAGCACGAATAACTTCTCGGAATGATCTAGTTTATCACACACAAAGCAGAAGCTCGGCAGCCGTTCGTACTTAAAATTCACCCAAATCTAATCACCGAGCGCCTTCTTAATCTTCATCTTCCCCTTTAATGCATTACGAACGTCCATTAGAACTCGGATGCCTACATAATTTTTCCACTCACCAGTGAAGTTTTTCGCATCAAACTCTGAACTTGGATGCCTACATAATTTTTCCACTCACCAGTGAAGTTTTTCGCATCATGCTCGGACATAAAGCCAATCTGAAGGTCATGTACTTGCACCCAAAACGCCACGTGATTAAGCTCAACTATAGATAGATTTTCATTGGCCTCCAATCACCTAAGAAGAGTATATGTTGATCAAAGGTCCATAGACCACCTTTAAGCGCACAGTTCGTGTCTAGTTTATGAAAGAACTGGAACATGAATAATGACGTCTTGACCTCCTTAATGCAGATTCCCTTCAGCTGTCACCAAATGGAAGCTAGCCAGCATATTTTTCATCGCCACCACGTTGATATTCCTATCAATGAGGAACCGTCCAACCAAGCAAAACTACAGAACTTCATTCACTGGTTCGGTAGGCTCATCTCCCCCAAGATCCAGACCCATTCTTCTTCCACCAAGGTTAGATTAGCATAAGCCTCCTCCAATGTCATGATGAATTTGAATTGAGAAGAGATTAAAATATGAAAGAATTGGAATGTAATAACTGACTTGCAACAGAGCAAGAAAACCCTAAATTGCTAGAGAGCAAGACCACAGCTATTGAATTTTTTTTTCTAAATCTAATTAACTATTGAATCCAGCATATGCTCCTTTTTTAAATTCAAAAATATAGCAGCAGATATCAATCATGTGATCTATGGAATATTATATGATTATTTGAAAAAGAACTTTAATATCATGTCTAGATAATGATTTTAATTGTAACATCCTACAAAATTTTAAAAGATATCATATGGCTCTCTCTTTTCGAAATTCATGCTTTCCTTTAATTGTTTTGGCATTCGATATATAAGTAACATGTGTCTTGACTCTCCTTTTTTGAAACTCATGCTTTCCTTAAATTGCTTTGGCATTCGATACTTGATTGTGCACAATTGCTTTGGACAAATGATTTTTTCTTGCTTTTGGGCATCGCTAGTGGTGCTATCTACCCGTTTTGTCTTAATATGTAGTAATTTTTGTGGTATTTGACCATGTTATGTGATCATGGTCATTTTAAATCATTGAATTCTGTAAGCTTACAGTAGAGGTTAAACTAGTGATGACCACATTTATGCATATAAATGATTTTTTGTGTGCATAAAAGTGATTTCTCTTACATTATTTTGCATGAGTCAATACATATTGTTATTCACTAAGTACTCACTCCCTTTTTCTCCAATTTTGTATTTGATTGAATGCAAGATATTTACCAAGCAAGCTGGGAGTTGGAGATGCCCGCGGAAGGAAATAGAACTGTGCATGTAGAAGGGAACCAATCTTTGAAACTATGAGAAGACACTTTGTCCTACCTCTATATATATATATATATATTTGTGGCTTATGATATGTAAGACAAGAAATAATTTGTTCGTTTTGTACGTCTCGTCCCCATTGTTTGTATGAAAGCTTCCGCTATAAAATTTATTAATTAACCGATAATAATAGTGGGGGGGGGGGTGACATTAATATATTAAATAATTAAAAAAACCAATTAGAAATAAAAATAGAAAAAATACCCTTAAACAAAGGGGTGCAAACATGCAAACCTTGTGTATAAATCTACAAAACAAATATATCTAAGGTAGATATGAAATTTATTTGAAAAAATAGGGTGTCAGATCTAAATTTCCTTATTTTAGGCCAAGAGAAAAGCTTGGTTGGCAATAACCTAAACGAGTGTTTTTCCTTCTCAAATGGGTTGACCCCTTCTAGTGCAAATTTTTTGATGTGTATCCTTTATCAACATCTAATAATAGCTAGCGTCCCTAATATTTACAACCTTTTATCTTCCAGTGTCTGATCTTTGGGTTTTAACAGTTAGGATCGTAAACTTTTTAAAACTGGTTGGTTAGAATAATCATTGTTGTTTCATCGATTCAAGGTTAATTTGTATAATACATAAATGGAGATTATATTATTACAATGTTTTTTTTTCTCATCCCACCACATTATATACCCACCACTAATTATCTTAAAAATATCTCAAAAGCTCTTAATAATAAAGGATGAAAATTTCTACGCATCCCAGTTTGCTCATTTGATTTCAGAGTCTCACTATTTGTAGATAATTATTTAGGCAGTCGTTTATAAGATAGGGTAAATTCACCGTCTTATTCTTAAATTATTTTTTTCTCAATCACACAATACTCAATGATAAGATTGTGAATTTACCCTTATTTTGTAAAAGATTGTCTAAATAATTACCTACAAATATCATGTTCCTTTCATTTCCTCCTGCCTTAAAGGAGGGTACCCCAAAATAAGCAACATTAGTTTGACTTAATTGGAAGCCTACAGATTATAGGCTCTTGTGTTGGCAGCCGACAGATTTATTTGTATTTGTGATTGCCATAACATGAATTGCCTGTTTACAGTGCGCGTAGTCTATTAGGTGTTTTATCGAAATGCTCACTCTTTATATTTCAGGTGCGCGTTGGAGGTTGTGGATTTTCTATGGTGTCCAAATAGAGTCCTATGCCTATGTGGAAAGGTGACTAGGAAAGTGTTGGCTCGATTCCTCCCACCTTCACCCCCAACCCCAACAATTCTGACAAAATGGCATAAACCCCGCCCACCCAAATTCAACGGGTCCCACAATTTTGAAATAAGAATCAAAATAAAAAAGATCCCCTGGCGCAACCACCCCAAAGATTTTTAATAAAATTTTATTTAAAAACTTATCAATAGGTTTAATGTATAAATAATTCTAGTTAGATAAAAAATAGACAAAAAAATGATAAATTGACATATACCTTATGTGATTAGCATTAATGTAAAAGTGAAAACTGCGAATTGTGCATACCCGTCCAAATCTCCCTCTTGTGTGTATATAAAAAAAATGATTTAATTTCCAAATACATACTCTACATTAAAAAATTAAAATACATGCATCTTCACATTTTTTCAGAAATGTTATTTATTTCTTACCTTCAGATAAACTAAAAAATTGCAAACATGTGATGGAATTTCTCGATATAATAATAAATGATTACCGACTTTTATACAAAGATGTGAATGTTAAATTTATATATTTGTTTGGAAACCAACTATAATAATCAGATTCGTGGTTCGAATTATAATATAGTGGATAGATACTTACATTTCAAGCAATAAGTTATGAGTTCGAACTAAACACACCCCTCTCCTAATTTCTTTCCCCTGTAATAATTAGATTCAAACATGGACTATTATTATTATTATTATTTGGGACAGATAACGTCGATCGATGAACTTGCCAATGACATATTTACGACATTCAAAATTAAAATTGTTTCCAGTCCTTTTCCTTACCTCTTTAGCATCCTTTGGTTAGTACAACATGTATTGCATTATAAGACATGATTAAATAACAAAATGTGCTTGTAAGATCGGATAGAAATTTCAGAAACACTACCCCCATAATGTTGTTGACTTAACCACCTTGAGCAAACAAAATAAGCCTGAAAACATCTGTCATTTCCACATCCCTTACTCCATACTCCATCACAACAACAGTGTTTATACAAACATTATCAAGCTACAAAATACGCAGCGACATCAAAGTAGAGAATGTGATGTAACGAATAAGGTTAACCACCCATAATTTCAGGCTGGCCTATTTCAAAAATAAAAGGCTAGCCTCTAGTTTCAAGCTTATATGTATAGATCACTTGACCACTAACACCACTATGTACAACAAAAAATTATATTTTTTCTTTACAAAAAAATGGGGTCAGTTGACAAAGTACATAATTACAAAATGCTTGATCAGCAAAATCTTGCAGTCCACTGGGTGTATCTGGAAGATGACATCAAATCAAACAACATTATGAGTCAAAACATTGACCAAAGTCGCACTTTAAATAAGTTTGAATCAAAATCTTTTAAATAAGTTTGAATCAACATTGACCAAGATAGAGTTTGTGTTCATTCTATGAAGCACAAAAACTCTGTCAGAAACTCAAACTCTCTGAAAGTTCTCCCACAACGTTTCAAACACTCTAAGAAAGTTTCCTGTATTTAGTTAAATTCGGAAACTCTATCAAAACAATAGGGAAACTTTTAGGAAATTCTTCTATAAAAAACTTATTGACTTCTAACAAAAATAGGATCTTATTAGAGTATATATCTAATTAAAAGATAATTCAAAATTGACTTAAAATAGATAATTCAAAATTGACTTAAAATTATAGGCATATATACACAAGTTACCTTAATAAATTGTTTTTTTTAATTATTATTATTACTAGATTTTTTTGAAAAGGGACTTATTCATTCACTCATAAGTTCAATAGTCCGCCTTTCAACCACGGTGAGATGAAAAGCGGTATACAATCAGTCCAGAATGAGTCACTATAGCAATAGTTGCATAAGAAGTTAGATTATCGGTTAATACATTCCTATTTCTAAAAGTACAATAAAACGAACCACATCCACTTCCCAAAAACAAGTTACGGACATCTCTAATAAGTGGAGTAGCTGAAACCAAAGGTTTCTCATGTATATCTAATTAAGATAATTCAAAATCAAGTTAAATTATAGGCTCTAGGGTACACAAGTTACCTTAATAACTAGTTAACATAGATGTAAAAATTTTAATACGTCATATTTAATTGCAATTAAACCAAAAAAAAAAAATTTAAAGAATCTTCTCCCCTTGTGAATCTGCTTGAGGAACAAAAAACTTCAATTTTTGAGTTGTCATTTTCTTAGTTGTAATTCGAAATTCTAAAACTTGTAGACATTACACGTATTCACAGTAACTTGTAATCTTGAAAAACATCAAGAATAAAAGAATCAAAATTGGTTCTTTGTGAAGTTGAACAAACTTTATTAAAATTAAACACACGCAAAGGGAACAAACAAGACAGAAACTCACAAGAGAGTGATAGAATTCATCTCATCGGAGCAGCATATCATTATTTGATTGCAACTAAACCAAAAAATTGATCCTTGTGAAGTTTAAAAATGTCTATTAAAATTGAACACACCCAAAGGGAACAAACAAGGCAGGAACTCACAAACGAGTGATAGTATTCACCTCATCAGAATAGCATGTCTACATAAAATAACTTATAAGAGAGTGATAGAATCAGCTTAATCAATCTTAAGCGAAATTTGATGGCAGCATGCCTGTGTCACCAACAATCGACTGGAAATAATATTAGGATTATGAAATTCAGGCAGTACCATTAGGCAGTTGAAATTGGACTCTGATATTAAGAGATCGAATATAGATGGATTTAGGTTATGGTAAAAAGATTCAAACATTTGTAAGAGAAAAAAAAAAAAAAATCCGGGGCAATCACCTGGAATATGCAAACTTCGAACATTTTTGTAGGCTTGCCAGAGTAATTCGCTTACTTACTGCCAACACTTGCCCGTGAATAAAATTGATTAGTTGGAAAATAGTAAATCGTCCAACTTCAGTACTAATAAATCACAAATCAACAAAAAATATATATATAAATAAAACAGCAATTTATTTATTTGTCAGTAAATAAATTAAGAACAAAAGAATCCAAATTGATCCTTTGTAAAGTTCAACATTGTGTATTAAATTAAATACACTCAAAAGGGACGAACAAGATAGAAACTCAGACCTATATATAATTGATTACTATTTCTACTTCTTATCAGAATAGCAAGCCTGCATAAAATAACTTAAAAGAGAGCCATAGAATTATAAGTTATTGAAGCAAAGTCACATTGGAAGAGATATGCAGTAGTGACAAAATTGCAAGTTGGCTAGGATTTTTGCGTTATTCCCCTAATTAGCTAATTTTTTTGAATGCAGAATATGGAAAAATAGATAAAATTCAACCACTAAATCATCAGTAAGACAGTTGAAATCAGGCTCTGAAATTAAGCGGTGAAATATAAATGTATTAGGCGCCGTAAAAAAAAAATTCAAACATTTGTAAAAATAAAAGTTAAAAATGAGGTGAGTAATTGGTACCAAACATGAAAGGCTAAAACAACAATTCAAAACCTAATGTATTTATAAAAATTAAAAAAAAAAAGGAAAAAAGAAAGAACAAAGAACAACTCACATTCACCGACCCCAGTTTTCAATGTTGGGCCACTCCTGCAACAGCGGACAGTTTGTACAAAACATTTTTTTTAATTTTGTGAGTCGTTGCGTGTCTTCCTTGGACGGCAAATGCTTGAGCTTTTTACACTGTGATAGCTCTAAAGTTTGT
>CAVNYN010251918.1:0-29257 GCA_963692815.1 Nyctanthes arbor-tristis
TAAGTCCAGAGATAATGTGTCTTGTTTTAAACAAAATAGAATTATTATAGTGAAATAAACTCTGCCCTTAAATGAAAGTTTGTGACTTTTTAAACCGTGCAGTTTGATGCTACATTTGATGCCAAATTTAGAACTTATGATTCTAACGTACGGTGCGTGCTATTATGTTGTTATTTATAATAAAGAAAGCGTACCTTTGTAGTTCATTAATGAAGATCAAGAATGCCAACTTTTTTAAAATACCTATTGTTTCAGTGCTACCTTTGGCTTTGGAATGAAAAAGATTCTTCAAGTACGCCCTTGTCTCTTTTTCTCCTTAATCATTCCTGTGTATCTATCTACTGATGGTATCGCACCCTCCTCGTGGGTAGAGATAGGACTTCTTCCTCCTTTAATCGACTTACGGGATATATATATATATATATAGACACACACTACCAGACCACATGAATTAATGAAAAATAAAGTTATATGAGAGCTATTTCCTTCCGCAGTGGGAAGAAGATATAAAACTCATAGTTGATACAGCTATGTCAACGTCACATCAATACATATGTTGAAATGGCAGCATCATGTTCTTACACGCCAAGAATTGTAGTCACGTTCTGGTGCCATATATATGAAACGTTATGGCACCAAATGATTAATGTGGCTTGTATCAAGACACGCTATATGCACACCACATATATCATATGGTGTCATAATGTGTTATATAGATGGCGCTAAATCAAAATCACCAAGAATTGATGAGGTGGTATTGCTATATCATCACTCGAGTTGATGTGGCAGTGTCATCAGTATTAAGCTTTAAATCTCATCATCAGAGAAGGAGATCATTTACAGCATTCATATTGGTAGTACTAAAACTAACTATCCACATGAGCAAAAAGTAAAATTTTTAGTGATTGTTAAAAGATACTTAAGTAAGTTAAATTTAACTATTAATTTGTGCCACATTGATGATTCTAAATAAGAGTGTTATATTTAGTCATCAATTCCATAGTCAAATAGTGGATCAATCTCAATTTAATTAAAATAAAAAAAGAAGGAATAATACTACATAAAGCTTAAGTTTGTTGTTAACTTTAACAATAAAACTAAGAAGTTGTTAAATTAAATACTTTTAGCAACTACTTTAATACCACTAATGTAGGTTGTTTTTTGAGTTGTTAACTTATAATTCTACTAATAACTTACTTTAATACTACTAATGTGGATGCTCTTATAAGGTTTCATTTATGCATAAGTAATTAATCTACTTCATTTAATTTATCTTTCATGAAACTCACTTGTAACCATGAAACTTTTTAAATGCGTTAAACCCTTCAGAAGTGCGTTAAATAAATCATATCTATTCACATTTAGGTGAACTATTAAATGGGGTTGTTATAATCATAAATGGCGATTAATAGAATTTTAAGTACATAATTTACACTTCAGTAATACTCTCTCCGTCCAATGAAAATAGTCGCCTTCAATTTTCACATAGATTAAAAAAGTGCAATTAATATTTATGGAAATGTGAGATTTAATAATATTGTGCTTGACACCAGTCTATATGACATCCAATAATAAGTAAAATTAAGAGCATTTCCAATGCAAACGTTTAGTCTTGGGGTGACGTAGAAGAGAGATATAGACACATATATTTACAAATTTTAATTTTTTCTCATTTCTTTTACTACTTTCTTAGTTTTTTGTCTCTTTATTTTCTATTTTTTCTTCACAATGTCTTTGAGAACGTCTAAATGTAGAAAGTGTCATAGACATTGTGAAGAAAATATAAAAAATAAAGAGAGAAGAAGGTAAGAAAGAAGTGAAAAGAGAGAGAGAAAATTGAAGTTTGTAAATTTTATGTGTCTATATATCTCCTCCACGTCACCTCAAGACTAGACGTTTGTGTTGAAGTTGCTCTAAATGAATAAATAAATGACATGTTTAATTCAACTTATCATTTAATCTCACATTGATATGGTGCTAAATAGCATTACTATTTTCCTAAGAATAATGCTATGTAGCAACAGTGGTGCTTGGCACCAGTCTATGTGGCATTTTATGTGGCATTAAATGATAAGTAAAAATAAATAAATAAATAAATAAATGATCCGTTTAATTCAACTTATCATTTAATGTCACCTTAATAAGTAATTATTTTCACCTACCCCATGGGGTAGATTAAAGTCTATCATCATCCTACATAACATGCCACATAGCATGACATTCATCTCATTTAAAAGAAAAAAAAAGGAAAAGAAAAGAAAAGAAACCCCACCCCGTTGCACCCGCACTCGCACTCGGAGACTGCAACTTCCCGCGACAGTGAACGCCACTGGAGATCGGAAGAGCGTCGTGGGGGGTCTCCCCCTATTCCCGCAGTCGGATCGAATGGGGGGAGAACCCTCCATTATTTCTGACAGTTACAGCCACCGGAAATAACAGGGGTTTCTTTTCTTTTCCTTTTCCTCTTTTTCAATTTCTTTTTTTTTTTTTTTAAATAGGATGAATGACATGCCATGTAGGATGGGGGTAGACTTTAATCTACCCCGATGGCGTTCATTGTAGCCGGAAGTTACAGTCTTCGGGAGCGGGAGCTGGAGGGACGGGGTGGGATTTCTTTTCTTTGCCTTTTCCTTTTCCTCTTTTTTTTTTTAATGGGATGAATGGCATGCCATGTGGCATGCCATATAGGATGGGGGTAGATTAAATCTACCCCCATGGGGTAGAGGAAAATAACTACATTATTATGGTGCTAAGTAATAGTGGTGTTAATTATTATTACTCTTTTCTTAATATACACTCTTATTTAATTATTTTTACATTTCAATAAGTCTTATTTGTTGATAACAATACACATTAAATATGTGTATATAAGAAAAACTAAGAAATTAATTAAAGAAAGTGGAATATAATTAGGGACAGACAAAAAAGGAATAGTGGACTATTTTCATGGGACGAAGAGAGTAATAATCTTATCTTTGAACTTTCATTAAAATTTCATTAGTAAAAAATACATGAGCCACTTAAAATTCTTACATCTATATATCAATGTAATTCATGGGTAAGCTGGATTGAGGGGGGAAATTAGTGTGACTGCGTAGAGTATCTTCGAAATTTTCTAAGAAGATATATAAGACTCTTTATAAAGGAGCCTTATCCTGATATAGCATGAATCTAACAAAAGCAGCCCCACACTGTGTGGGGTTGCTTTTGTTATATTCGTGCTAAATACGGGTAAGGCTCCTTTGAGCCTTATCTAGTTTTGTAGAAGTACTCGGGTATCTTCAATACCCTTTTTATTTGTTTAGAACAATTTCCACATATGGAGCTAGCCGCTGCCCGCTAGCATTAAATTAAATGTAGGGTAATTTTCAATCTAGGTCCCTAATCTTTTAATTTTATATCAATTTTGTCCTTATTCTTTTTTTAGGCCTATTAGGCCCCAACTTTTTATTTATTATCGTATTATGTCCCAACCTTTTAATTTTCGCCATTCACCCTTATCAATATGACTGTTATACTATTAATTCTTTATTTCCACTATAGGTACTTAACCTTTCAATTTTTATACAACTTTCTCCCTATCTTTATTGAGCTTATGAGACTCTTAACCTTTCATTTATTATCGCGCTATATCATTACTAACACCTTTCGTTTTCAACCTTTCCATTACTACTGTTAATTCTAATTAAAATTACTACTAACACCTTTGGTCCACTCTAAATCTGTCTCGCTTTCTTTCATTGCCGCCAGAATATAATGATACCATTTCAAAACCTACCATCAGAGTGAGGTCATTTTTGACAAAAGGTTATATTCGATTTTTTTATGAATCAAAAATCGATTTTTTTATGAATCATTTTTGACAAAAGGTTATATTCGATTTTTTTTGTGGCATATCTACCCAATTCGTATTAGTCATGTATTCTATGGAAGATCAGAAAATCCGATCCGATTCGATTCGTTATGCCGATGCTTAGATTGGCAATTTTCTTTGACGATGATTTTATATCTACTGACACCGTTATATATTGAGTTTTTTTTTTTGTTATTAGTTTTGACTGTTGCCATCGAGTTGTGTTAGAGTGTGTGGACTTCTTATTTATATTGTTCTTTTTTTAGTTAAGTAACTAATGGTATAATGATAATTTTGATAAATATTAATAGTAAAAATTAAAATGTTAGGTACGAAAAGTGTAAACAGGAATATAACACGATAAAAAATGAAACGTTGGGGGTTGTATGTGCTCAAAAAGAATGAAGACAAAATTATATAAAAATTAAAAGATTGGAGACCTATAGTGAGAATAAAGAATCAAAAGTATGATAGTCAATTTGATAGTAGTTAATAATAAAAATTGAAAGGTTGAGGACGAAAAATGATATTAGGGATATAATACGATAACAAATGAAAGATTTGTGACCTGGTAGGCTAAAAAAAAGGAGGACAAAAATTGATATAAAGTTAAAATATTGGGGGAATTACCCTTAAATGTAATAATCTTCCTCTCTTCCACTCCCTCTCTCACTTCTCTCGTTCTTTTTTCCCCCTCTAAAGAAAGAAATACTAGTATTTATTACAATTTTTTATTTGTAATTTATAAATTTGTATGTCAAATAGCCCATAAAATGGCATACGGTTTGGTTAATTAGCAAAAAAATTGGCAATGTCCTCAAGAGCTTGTGACGTGAATAATTATTGTGTTTGCCGTTGATGTCTTCACATAGGAAGATAAACAATAAGGGACGATCACAGAATGTATCTTGTTTCTCTATGCCGACATGGCATGATAAAAATGTAGCTAGTGCAGTTTATTTATTTATTTATTTTTTTAAGAAAACAAAGGAACATTAAATTGAAGAATGGATCGTAGGGTGTATTTATTAAAAAAAAAAAGTGGATTTTTTTTTTTTGACATTAAAAAAGAGTGGACTTTGGAGAGGGACAATTCACTCTTCTGTAGAGAAATAAAGAACGGTAATAAATGTACTACACCACAAACTAAATGGAATTAGCTCAAAAAAATTGGCGGTCTTCAATAAATCACCAAGCTAAATGACATTTCTTGGATTCAAAATTCCCTGATGAATTTGTGCCATTACTCGAAGGCATCTCCAGATCACACCCAATCTCTGGTTTCATTTTCGTCGATTTCACAAACGAGAATTTCATCCTAATCCACAGATAAAGCTTCACTTTAATTTCATAAACCCCTGAATTCTTCTCTTCATTATACTTGGAAATCGCTTTATCTCCCAGTAAAATCAGATTCTGCCCCTTGAATTCAAGGCTCAACGAGTTATTGCTCTTGGGATGTTGATAAAACGGTGTCAAATCAGTGCTCGCGAACCTTTCCCTTTCGTAAAAGGCTCTAGCCCCAATCCGATCGCAATAGATGCCGATCCGCCTGTTGGGGTTCCTGACGGTCACATTGAGCTCAAGATTGTAGCGAAGAGTAGTGTTCTCGAGAGTGAATTCCGTGACGGAGGCGTCGGTGACGTAAAATTTGAGGGCTTCCGGTCGGAAAATCAGCCAGCAGATGAATATGATTATGCAGAGAATGATCAGAATAGTGACGATTATTTGGTAGATGCAAGTGCATATACAGTTGACGATGCAGCTACAGCACCACTGAAAGGGGTTGCAACCGCCGCCGCGGCTCTGGTGGTAGATCTTGGGGAGTGGCTGAGGTGTAGATGTAGGGCCGTAGTAAGCTCCACTGAGATTTGCCATTTCTTGCACAGAGATCAAAATTCTAAGAATTGAAGGAAATAGTAAATATCTACATGCATTTGTGGTGGAGGAACGTGAGAATTGGTAAAAGCTTGCGGGGTTGTAGCCGTCCACCTCCGCCGGAATTATGAAAATCGCGCTACAATGTATATCCTTCTTTTTTTAAATTAATTTATTTATTTACTTTATTTATTGTATGAAAATTTTATTGAACCTTTTATTTAGATTAGTTGTTCACGTTGTATGTTCATGAATATATTTTAAATATGTAATTTTTATTAGAATATTTTATTACAAAAGCAATTCTCTATACATAATAGTTCTTATCAATATTATACTTTTTTGACTTTTATTGTCTCATTTGACCAATACTTTTGCTGCATTGAAACTTCGAGTAAAAGCAAAACATATATTTGTCTAATATTTTTATTTTGAATTTTATATGTATTCCCTTTACGAATACCATTGCATCACTAATCATTTGGATTGTATCACCAAATAATGTGACTTGGATTTTCTTAGCCTACGAAGACATAAAAAGAAATCTATGTTACTCTAAATCAAAAGAAGTTTTCCCGTCCAAACTTTTCCTCCTTTTCTTCAACTTTATTTTGTTTTAGTTATTTTTATTTTGTTATTTTTGAACAGCTTCTAGAATCTTCCCTTTTTGTCGACGTTTTCCTTTTACAATTCATAACTTATAATTTTCATAGGATTTCTAATGTCATGTAGAGTTTTTTTGCCATTTTCTTATGCCACTTTTGCCATTTTCTTAATTTACAGTCTTCCAATATAAGACAAATGTGACATCAGCATTTGCTTATTTTCCCCATTTTATCCACGTTTATTACCTTCTCAATTTTAGAAAATCGTATTCCCAATTTTTTTCATATTTACCGCATTCCGAATCTCTAATTATCGCAAAAGATTTGCAGCCTCATACCGTCATTTTTGCAGGGATCATATTTTTCATGCCTCTCTTCTTATGGTAATTATAAATATGTATATATTTGGTTCTAATTGCGAAATTTAAAAAACTTTCTGCTCAAATTCTAACTCGTAACTTTGGATTATTGAAAATATTATCTCACTCTCTCTATAATGTAAATTAAAAATGTAATTTTTAAGCGTTGATAATTTGATTTTTTTTTTGGGCGACCTTTCAGGTGACCATCTATGTCGGTTTTTTTTCTTTTTTTTTTTGCATTTTGTAAAGCACATTTGATTTCAATGAAGAAGTTGACTAAATCAACGATGATTTCTAATGGGTGTTGAAAATTTTATTTTAATCGGCGACAACACATTGAGTTAGTTTAGAAAATAATCCACATATCAATTCAATAGAAAATTTATTCAATGCTAACTCGACCTCATGTTTGAAGATACTGTTAAGCGAGGTCACAAATGGTACAATTTTTTTAGGCTTTCAATATCAAGTCTAAGTTGAACTTTTTGAACAAATAAATAATAATAATGGTCGGTCAAAAGTGCGCGGACTTGTAAAATGGTTGAGCAAGATGATTCTCTTTTCCATTGTTTTAATAGTCAAAATATTTAGTTATTTAATTTGGTATAAGTTTAATTATTTAATATAGTTTTAATTTTTAGATATTATATCTATATATATTTACCGGTTACAAGGAAATATTACATAATCTAGAATTTACTATTGAATATTGTTATGGAAATTATGTTTAGTGTTGCATGTATTGTTTTTGTATTTTCATCCAACGTACAAATGTTGCTCATTTGTACTTTAATTTTGTAATGGTTATATTTTACATATTTTTCTATATATGCATCGCACGGGTGCTTTATTAGTGAATTAGTATATAAAAGAATTGTTAAGATAATAATATAGTGATTCAAATATAAACTAAAAATGTAAAGTATTAAAAATTAAAATAAAAATATTACTTTTTGAACTTGGATGAGACATTCTGAATTCGTGTAGTTTATAATGGAACTTTTACAAAGGATGAAAAGTTAATTTGATGATCTGTTCTTGATCAAATGCACTCAATTCCTTTATTAGCATACAATGCTCTTCTTTTTTAGTTGATGCGGACACAACCATTTCGCTAGAGAATGAGTTAAAACTAAGATTAGATTAATTAAAAGAAAAGTATAAGTTGGATTTGTTTTTCAATATTCTTGAATTTATTTGGATCTCGATCATCAATTTATAGTGAGTGAAGTATACATGAAGAGATAAAATAAGAACGTTGATATGGTGGGCAATTACATCACATTAAAATAATTAAGTGTAGTATAATTGTATGTAAGTTATGAACCTTTAATATTATTAAATTAAATTAAATATAATAATTATTTTATGATATTCATTTGTCTTGATGATGGAATTAAATGAAATCAAATATTGATGTAATGATTAGTATTTTTTTAAGTTGTAATGATTAATTTTATAACATTCATGTATATTATAGATATTGCAATATAAATCAATATTAAAACAAAAATACAAAAACTAAATCAATATCGTACTAATTTTGTTCATGAATTTTGCATATTAAAATATAAATTATGATTCAAATACATATATATATATATATATATATATTTCTATTTCACTAAAATTTCCAACCTACAAAATTAGTTTGAATTGAAAATGTAATATATACAATGTTCTTTATTATTGATCTCAAGTCGAAAATGCATACGCAAATATAACATAGTTCTAATATGAAATTAAAGAGGAAAAAATGACCACAATATGCATTAACTAAAAACGTTACACGATTATTTGTGCTAAAAAATTTTTTATATAGGGATTCTTACACATTTGTTATTCATGATGAACCGGGGGAAAAAACTTATTATTTAGTGGAAGAAAAGAATAGCCATTGAGTTTGTTTTCTACTTGGAATTTTGAACTAAAGTACTAGAAGGATCTCTAGTTCAATTGACTCAGCACTGGTATTATGCGATATAATTTGATTAGATCAGATGACTTTAGTGATACTATACTAAAATGTATGATAATGATTAAGGACAAAATAGAATAAACTATTTATGTAGTAATGCAGTGAATAAATGTTGTGAAATAAAGGTAGCAGATAGTATAGGAATTAAATAAAAAGAGTGAGGGCAAATGTGAAATCTGAATGTTTTACATAGATTCCACCTTTTATATAGTAGTGATTGAAGAATGGTTTTGAATTTAGTTGGTGCTTTTTTATTGGACATTGAATATACAAATATTTTTATAATTTATTGACCATCTACATTTATAAAAGTACCAACTAAATTGGAAGTTCTCGAGATTGGTCAGTGTAGAGAAATAGTACTAATTGACATGAATAAGGATATATAAAGCACGGGGTCCTTTTTGCTCATTAAAAAGGATTGATTTTTTTTTTTTTAATCAGTAATGGTTCCAGAACTGACCGTTTATTAATATTCCTTCATATATTTCTGAAAATTCAACTAGAATAGAGCAAAAAAATGTTTGTAATTTTTTTAGGGCAGGAGTATTATAGTATTTTGTATAGAGGATCAATATTCAGCATGCCTGACCTAGCTATCCTTCTAGGCTCCGATGCATGGTCTAGGTATGTACAATTAGTTACGTCTAACAAATCATGATCAGGAACAAACATAGAAAGAAGGATCAATTTGATACAAGTCTCGATAATGGTTAACGTATATTGATCTATCAAACATATATGTGCACGTTGCACAAGCAAGTGGACTAAATTTCTCTAACGAGTTGATAAGGGGATGGAAGGTGGACAATTATTTTAAGTCCCTTTCTATAATGCAATAGTTATTATGATATAGAGAGGTTGAAATGTACGTGATAAAGACCTTCATAAACACTCATCCAACTTTAATTCATTATTACTATAAGATTTTATTTTATTAGTGGATTTGTAATTCAATCATCAATTTCTTAAGCTAATCATAAGTAGAAATTCGTGGGTACTATTCATGTTTTACTTACACGACAACCACAACCACCTTGTTGGGCCATCCCTTTAAAGAATATATATGCAATTTTAAGTGTAAATCTACAAAATTTAAGTGGTAAAGACCATCCCTTTTTATCATGACAGGGTTGAGCTTATAAGGATCCCTTTCTTGACATTCCCCCAATTGCATTAAAAGAAATAAGTAAAAAATAGTAAAAGTACAAAAGTTTCTTTTGTATTAGGTTTCCCATCCCTTTTAATTTGTACTCTCAAGTGGACTTGCAACCAACCCTCCGCCGATCATAGACTTTTACTGCAAAATATACGATGAAGGCGAACCCTTTTTTTTTGTTTTAAATTACAATTACAAATCTGAATTATTAATGTAACACAAATGATGAAGGCACATTTTTATTTATTCTCAAATATAAATTGAGTAACATTACAACTACAGTTGTGCTTCTCTCTTTTTGAGGATTAATTACAGTAACACGTGAAATATTTTGTTTATATTCTCTTGAGAGTCAAACACTGACACTACAACTCTCTGAGATTTTATACTTAACTGCATTTCCAACGACCACTCCCAAATTCTGGTTGTTTCTGAGATGTATATACGCCGGACAGCTGACGTGGAGATGGTACCGGCCGGAGACGAACGACCCGACTTTCCATTTCACCCGGCCGTCAATTTTGAAAATCAACGGTATCCCTCCGTTGGTCTGCTCCTGGCTAAGGGCCAAGCCGTTGAATGAAGCCACCGGAACGTTGTTTCCGTAGACGAAAGGGGACCAGATATTGACGTCGTGGTGGCCCTGGTACACCATGGGGATGGTGGTGAAGTAGGTGATTTGCTGGTGGCGATAGGTGGCGTAGACGTCCATTTTGTCATAGTAGATTCCGATGTCATCGTTGGGGTTCCGGGAGTAGATGGTGACCTGGTGATGTTAAGAGATAAATTTCATATTGGAGTATATAAAATAATTAATCTATATATGTGTTTGAACTATTCCTCTTAGCACTGTCGAGGTTAAAAAGTGGAACAACAAATTTAATTAGTACCTGGATGGTGGTGGAAATAATGTTCGGGGTGGCGGCTGATACGTTGAGGATGAAGATGGTGGCGTCCTGGAGAACGAAACGGGGTTTCTTGGGCTGAAGGATGGCGTAGACCAGGAGGACGACCACTAGAATGATGAAGCCAATGATGAGGAACGCCGTGAAACACGGCCGGAGGAACTTTCGCCACTTGCTCTTGTGAACCTTGCACTCCTTCTCCGCCATGCTTCTCGTGGCGGGCCGGGGCGGCAGAGGCGGAGAGGGGGAGACTTTGTGGACGGTTGGGAGGTTCTTTTTTCGAATAGAAAATGGAATGGCTATACCTTTATAAGCTGAAGTATAATAAACATTACATTCAACATAGCACTCACAGCTAATGACTTATTAATTTATCTAATTATTAGTTAACGTCCTAATGGAAATTTTGATTGGGGTCCTCAATTAATTGCCATAAAAGCAATTTCATTGCAGACCTTTAAAAATGAGCAATTTGGTCCCTGGCCGATGTATTCGTTACTTGTTGAAAATTATAACATAACGCTTACGCTGAAAACGTATCTCAGTTCAAAATACATGGTTTGAAATTAGAAAAATAAAGAACAGCTTTATATATATGTGGGTGTTGTACTCGAATCTCCTAAATGATTCGATCACTAGAGTTAGAAAAATGAGTAAACTGAGATCCGATTAATAGTTTTTAATGTTTATAAATTGTTACCTCATCATATTTGTGAAAGCATGTGACAGTTTACACAAGTACTTTTTTTTTATTCGAAATTTACACTAGAATAAATGGTTAAAGATTACATTTTTTTCACCTTTAAAGTTCAGTGGCCAACTTGCTAAGGGATCAATAAATTGGGTACCAATTATCAAACTTTCCTAATACTTAATCCCCTCTTTTCATAATAATGTCTTTAGTTTAATTTCAAATATATTAATAATTATTATTATTATTATTTTTCGGACGTAAGGTGAACGATATTATATAATTTCGGGTAGGCGAGTTGAGAAATTTGTGGTGAGAAAGCAAGTGTTTAGTCCAAGAAAATGACGCGTGTGGATAACAGTTTGTGAATAAAGGGGAAGTGATTGAAATGGAGGAGCCGAACAGGTTCATTTCCTTCCATAGCCCAACTCGACACTCCCATAATTTAAAAAATATATTATTATATATATAAATGTAGTTGGAGTAGTATCGAAAATACCGTTACAAATTAAAAAGTCACATTTTTTTTAAATGTCTTAATTTAACAATAAGTAGGCTTCTATAAATTTACATATCGGTTCTTGATTTTATAAAAAAAAAAGTGAAATATAATACTCTTAGAGTACAAGAATTTTGTTATGTATACTCATACTAGGGACTTAAAAAATGTGAGAAGTTGTTAAAAGATAATTATTTATTGTTTGCTAATATTATGTATCAGTAATTCAACGCTAATTATCGATAAGAGAAGTGTTATTTATACACGTATGAAATGTACACCCTTAAATTTACACTCATTCTAAAAACTTGTCTTCATTAAAGGAGTCCGATATATTTGAGTAAATATATATAGAGCGCGTATACAAATTTTAATTTTTACACCATGTATGTGTGTGTGTGTGAGAGAGAGAGAGACCATGCTACGGATACAACTCTCAACAGATTATTTTACAAATTACACACATGGCAGAAATTCATGAATTCCTATACAAGTATCAAAATGAAAAATTTCACAAGATAATATCATGCATATAAGTGGTAAAATAAATTGTAAGTATAATATATAGTATATAAAGATTTATACATATATATTAGCATTTCTCTTATGATCGATAATTGCTAATAATTTGCTACATATAACTTAATATTTGACACTATTGTCGGTTTTTTTTTTTTTGGGTCTAATAGTGAATCACGATTGCTATTATAATATATGTTTATGAACTTTGTCGTATATGCATGCCATTGTGTTTTTGCTTTTATATTTATTTGTGTGCGTTAAACTAACTTCGTCATGAGCAAATTTTAACATAATAATAATGCTTTCAAAAAATAAAAAATAAATAATAATAATGTTTAACTCCAAGTTGGTTAGCTAGACTCCATCACGAGTGGGCAATTTCGGATGAAATACGTCAAGAAAGGTCCCACTTCTGAATTTGTATTACTAATTTTTTGGTCCCTTTTAAAAATTTTGAATACATAGAAGTAATTTATTAAAAATGATTTAACACCATAAGTCTAGTGTTCTAATGGTATTACCGTATTAGACAGTAATATAACATAATATTAGCTACTAATATGAAAGCATTATTATTCCACAAATCACAACAGTGGCTGATATTATAACATTATGTGTCTCTTGTTATAACGATATCATATGCCTTGTTTCCTCCATTTTGTATCCACATATCGTCCACCTCATTAAATTAATTATTATATATTACTATAAATTCAAAACAAATTATCATGATATATATATAGGACGAACTGAAATTTTTGGCTGTGGTTCAATGGATCTTCTTCTTCAAAGCTCCAAGCGGTGATCGGTGAGTGACAGACAACCGGCGTTGACGAACGAATGTCTTTAGACATTGTGAGCTTGGCAGTTGGGACATGAGGGAGGGAGGGAGGGGGTAGACGGGGGGTTGGACGTGTGTAGGGGTAGTGGGAAATTTAAGAAAATATCCGCTACATTCGGTATTTTGAGCAAAATTCTGCTAAATGGGGCACACACCAATTGTAAATCCGTTAAATAGGGAAATCCCCTTATATATATAAATAATTTTAATGAATTGAATATATGAAATGAAATGAATGTATAGCGTAACATTATCCAAAACAGGCAGAGTGATCATGAAATATAACCTAATTAATAGAAATATGTGTAAGTTTTGAAAAACAACATCAATTCTAATTAATTGCTCTTTTTTTGAAGTATGATGGATTCAAGCTCGAGCATCAGGACCGTTAATTTAACAATTGATTCCGGGCGCACTTATGATGGCTGGGATATTCACGACTTCATCAAATCCCAAAAAGGCCTTCTGACATTATTTGCCTTCGATTGTCCCACAACATCATCCTTGGAGTTTGAGAAACCTACAACGGAAATGTTCCATATTTATATAATTAATTTCATTTTGTTTATTTATTTTGATATAGTCCATCCGTCCTAAAAAGATATTTCTCCTTTCTTTTTTTATTCGTTTCAAATCATATTCTTCTTTCTTAAGTTAATTTTTTAGTTTTCTAATATAATCTCATTTATAGTGGCATAGTAATCAACAACAAAAAACAACTCAAGTGAAATATTAAATAAGTCAAAGGGTATATTAGGAAATATATGCTAAATTGTACATTTTTAATAATAATAAATGAGGTTTTTTAATCTATGTGAAAAGTAAAAGGAGAATATCTTTATGGGACCAAGGGAGTAGAAGATTAGGGCTAGGCGTCAGGTCGGGCGGGTCGGTTTTAGCCTGAACCCTAAACTAACCTAACTTGGAGTCTGTTTGCCCTTTTTGTAACTGAGACTGTCACGATGGACCGATCAATCCGATCCAAACTGACCCATTGTGGGTCGGTTTGGGTCGTGTCAGGTTACGGTTTAGGCTCTATTTTTTTAAAAAAATTAATCTTGGCCCAAATTGTAAGCCTAGTTGGAAAGAACCCAAAAAATAAAAAAAAAAAAACTAACGTCTTGAAAGCTTCTTCATATACACACACATGCAGCCTCTCTCTCTCTCTCTCTCTCTCTCTCTCTCTCTCTCGGTTCTCTCTCGATTGGCGGCAGCGACAGCGGGTGGTGCCAATTAGGGTTTCAAATTTCAATTTTGAGTTTGCACCTTGAAGAAAATTATTGACAAACAACTACAAATACAACCTTTCCCAACCCCGACACTTCTACAGGTCTTACCGCCGGTATTGGACCGCAGCGGCACTTTACGCAATGTTTTTGTCGACGGTGGTTCCAGGAAAACCTGATTTTCCTCCCATAAGCGCTTTCGCACAACCACACCCACTGACCCACCTCTCCTTCCACCACTATTATAAAAAAATATATGAGATATATTATGGTTCAATTTTGATTTGAGTTTGCCAAACTGATTATGAATTGTAAATTGAGATGGTATTTTGATAATATGATATTCTTCTCTCTCTGAAACACGTTCTTATTATAAAAAAAATCAGTTTAACCAGTTTTAACCGAAACGGTTCTATTCAGTTCAGTTTAGGCGGGCTTGGCCAGTTTGTCCGGCCAAACCGCAAACCGAACCGCCTGAGTCGGTTTGGCCTTCTCCGGACCGCCAACCAATTCGGGTTCTGAAAAAACTATACAGAACCGGCCCATACTGGTTCGGTCCGGTTCGGTTTCCCCTTTCGGATGCCCACCCCTATAAAGAAGTTAGAGACGTGAGATGAGAAGAAAATTAAGAGATGGATAGAATAGAATGTTGTTTGAATTTGGGTCTCTTTGTTCAAAAATCTGAGTATTCAACTATTACTATTATTATTTTTTTTTTGAAACCAGCTCAAACTATAGTTTCATTTATAACTAGCTAATCTATTCGTGCATTGCACGGAAATTACACATATACATCTCTAAAACAAACTAAAACAAATAATAAATTAAACGATAAAAATATGTGCAACTACTTCTAAAATTGATATTCTATGTTAATTGATTAATTGATGACTAATATATGTGTGCAATTTATATATAGAGCTGCTTGTATACTTACCCGATTATGTTGCCTGAATGTTGCTTTGATTATTCAAATCTAAAAAGAAATAGATAGTTACGAATTTGATTACTGCACTTATCCAGTTAAACGCAAGGAAAGAAATAATTAAGAATTTGATTAATATACTTATTTGGTTAAACGAAATCTAAAGGATCTCCAACGGCTAAAAGTTTCACCTCAACAATTGGAGATGATTAAAAATAACTATGCAAAATTAAAAGACGTAATAAACAAAATTTTGAAAATTAGAAAAAAAAAAGAATATTAATGTGAGTAGATAAATAGATTATTAAAAATTACTATACAAAATTAAAAAATTAACTCACCAGTTAGTTAGTATTATCTGATTATTATTATTAGGGTGGACAAAAAAAGAGGAAAAAAAGAAAAATAAAAGAAAATAAAATAGAAAAATAAATGAGACATTAGCGAAATCAACATATGACATCAAATTTTTAATTCTCTTAAGGTGTCAGTTTTAGGTGGAAAAAATAATACAGCAGTTAGTTAGTATTATAAATATATAGATTATTATTATAGTGAACAAAAAAAGAAAAAAAGAAAAATAACGAAGATAAAACGGAAAAATAAATGAGACAGTAGCGACATCAACATGACATCAGATTTCTAATTTCCTTAGTGTGCCAGTTTTAGGCGGGAAAAAATAACCCACCACTTAGTTAGTATTATAAATATATATAGACTATTATTATTAGGGTGAACAAAAAAAGAGGAAAAAAAGAAAAATAAACTAAAATAAAACAGTAAGATAAATGAGACATTAACAATATCAACATGATATCAAATTTTCAATTCCCTTAGGGTGCCAGTTTTAGGATAGAAAAATAACTCACCACTTAGATAGTATTATAAATATATATAGATTATTATTAGGGTAAACAAAAAAAGAGGAAAAAAGAAAAACAAAAGAAAATAAAATAGAAAAATAAATGAGATATTAGCGACATCAACATGATGACATTAGATTTCCAATTCCCTTAGGGTTCCAGTTTTAGACAGGAAAAATAATTCACTACTTAGTTAGTATTATAAATATATAGATTATTATTATTAGGGTGAACAAAAAAAGAGGAAAAAAAGAAAAATAAACAAAAATAAAACAGAAAAATAAATTAGACATTAGCGACATCAACATGACATCATATTTCCAATTCCCTTTGGGTGTCAGTTTTAGGCGGGAAAAAATAACTCACCACTTAATTAGTATTATAAATATATAAATATATATTTGCTTGCCACAAAAAAAAAAGTTTCATTTATAATAACTTAATTAATTGAATTAAAACTTAAATTTTGCACCCATAAATTATATATTATAATATAAATGATTCGTGGGAAAGCCAACCTCATCAATATTGAAATGTGGCTTAAATACCTGACAACATATATGTTCAAAATTTAAGTTTTAAATTCAATTTTACTTGTCGCCAAACAAATCCTTGATTTTTATTTGTTGAATTAAGGAGTAATAATGAGACAATGGTAAAGAATAGAAATAATGCAATTTGAAGCCATCCTTTTCGTAAATTTGATTAAGTGTCAATAATCCATATGTGTAGTCGATTTTCAATTTTATTGATAATTTATGTGAGTATGAGAGGAGGGACGTCGACATGGCCTTACCCCTTAGGAGATGTCATAAAATCTCATCATTTATGAAAAAGACAAAATAAATAATACTCCTTCTGTCTCAAAAAGATATTCTCTTTCTATTTTATACACAGATTAAGAAAACTCAATTAATAGTATTGGAAATATACAATTTATGAATGTATTTCATAATATGTCCTTTAGTTTATTTAATATTTCACTTTATATCTTCTTTATTATTGATTATCATACATAATAAATATGAGTATTTTAAAAAACTAAAAAGTAAAATAAGGAAATGAGAATATAATTTAAGATGGCCAAAAAAGAAATAGGAGAATATCTTTTTTGGGACGGAGGTAGTAAGAAAAAAAAATTGTTGAAAGGAAGAAAGCATGTGATGACAATTCTTGATTGATGGAAAATTTGTGCAACCCAAAAGCATGAATGTAGTGGGATTGTGGGAAGGTGGGGGAAAAGAAGACATTGACAAGTAAAGAAAAGGATGCATGACCATTAATATATTGAAAATTACAAAATGAGTTATCAAATTAATTAGATGAGGTGTTACGTTTTTATTAGTGAGACATTTAGAGAGACAATAAATCTAGTATGTAGCACGTCAATGTTTAGATTATTATTAACAGATTAACCTCAGGTTTACATTAAATTAAACAAGCCATATTAACAAGGGATCTTTAGGTTAATACCACCAAAATGTGAAAGTATTAGAATAATACGGCCAAAAGAATTCATTCCACATAACACAGTAAAAATACGGTTCAAGATTCATGATTGTACGGTGGCCCATTTCCTCCATGCACAACTTTTGTAGCAAGTGTGGGCCTCTGCATATTTTTTACGGTTTTTATTTATTATTATTATTATTATTTTTGTAGTCATTAATTCTTTTTAAAATTTGACTCTTTTTAATTTAAACCCCATTTAGTCTATTTGTAATTGTTTTGAGCATTGTGAAATTTTATTCTTGTATATTATTTTTTAATTACAACTACAAGTGACTTAAATTAAACAAAAGGCCACATTTAATTCAAAAGTTACATAAAAAGTCATATTTGGTTAAAAAGTCACATATTGAAAAAGTCATATTTTATATTCTATATATTTGACTTTTTATTTTATATGTAGAAATAAAAAGTCACATTTAATTTAAATGTCACATACAAATCACATATTAAAAAAGTCGCATAATATGTGACTTTTTATTTTATATGTAGAAATAAAAAGTCACATTTAATTCAAAAGTCACATGAAAAGTCACATATTAAAAAAGTCATATAATATGTGGCTTTTTATTTTATACGTAGAAATAAAAAGTCGCATTTAACTCAAAAGTCACGTAATAAGTCACATTAAAAAGTCGCATAATATGTGACTTTGTATTTTATATGTAGAAATAAAAAGTAGCATTTAATTCAAAAGTCACATATTAAAAAAGTCATATAATATGTGACTTATTATTTTATAATATGTAAAAGAAAAAAAAAAAGAGGTCACGTTTAATTTAAAAGTTACATAAAAAGTCACATTTGTTTAATAGACTAAGAAATAAAGACGTACATCCCACCTGGGACTGGAAGTACCATAAATTGTGTGACTATTTAACATTGAAGTCATATTTATAACTAATTAATTAAAAACACATATTGCATTAAAAAATTATAAACAAAGAAAAGACATGTTTAATTTAAAATTCACATATAAAAATTTTAAAAAATCACATATATAAAAGTTGCATGTAAAATAAAAGTTCATACACATAATAGAAAAATGTTATATATAAAATAAGAAAGTCACATAAAAAACATATCAACTAATTAAAAAGTCATGTATAGAAATTGAAAAGTTACATCTTGTGTAACTATTTAATAAAAAAATCATATATAAAATAACTGATTAATTTAAAAGCTAGGTAAAGAAATCGAAATTTCACATGTGTGTAACTATTTAATAAAAAAAGACACATATATAGAATAATTAATTACTTAAAAAGTCATGTAAAGAGATTGAAAAGTCACATTTGTGTAACTATCTAATAAAAAAAGTCACATACAGAAATTGAAAAATCACATTTTGTGCAACTATTTAATAAAAAAAAAGTCATATATAAAATAACCGATTAATTAAAAAGTCAGGTAAAGAAATCGAAAAGTCATATGTTTGTAACTTTTTAATAAAAAAAGCAACGTATATAGAATAATCAATTACTTAAAAAATCATATAAAGAAATTGAAAAGTCACATTTGTATAACTATTTAATAAAAAATTTATGTATAGAAATGGAAAAAGTCACATTTTGTGTAACTATTTAATAAAAAAGTCGCATATAAAATAACCAATTAATTAAAAAGTCAGGTAAAGAAATTGAAAAGTCACATGAGTGTAACTATGTTTAATAAAAAAAGCCACATATATATAGATAATCAATACTTAAACAGTCATGTAAAGATATTGAAAAATCACATGAGCATAACTGTTTAATAAAAAAGTAACGTATAGAAATCGAAAAGTCACATTTTGTGTAACTATTGAATAAAAAAGTCACATATAAGATAACTGATTAATTAAAAAGTCAGGTAAAAAAATTGAAAAGTCACATAAGTGTAACTATTTAATAAAAAACTCACATATATAGAATAATCAATTACTTAAAAAGTCGTGTGAAGAAATTGAAAAGTCACATTTGTGTAACTATTTAATAAAAAAGTCACGTATAAAAATTGAAAAGTCACATTTGTATAACTATTTAATAAAAAAAGTCATATATAAAATAACCGATTAATTAAGAAGTTACAAAAAAAAAATAATAAATAAATTGAGAAGTCATTAATTAAGCACCAGGTGGAAGACTGAAATGACCGGAGCCCATTTGCGGATAATTTTGGCCAATTCAATGAAATCAACGTATTTTTACAGCTTTTGGCGTCATTAATTAAGATAACCGTATTTTTCAAAATCGAAACTAATTTGAAGTGGTGTACCTAATTTTCCCTAACAATGTCAATTTTCGCTTGCGTGGTGAACCTTTTGGGTTATCGGTGTAATGCATTGAAGACGCGCTTAGCAGACTACAAGAGCTCAAAAAGACAAATTATTGCTTAAAAACACCCATAAACAAATTCACATAAATTCTAGGATTTGATCTCCTGCACAAAAACATCATCAGGTGATTTGACTACATCTTATAAAGAGGTATCAATTAGGTTTATCCTAGTATTTACATGCTTAAAGCCACCGAACTCTCCACGTCTCTGTAGACTTGCAAAATCAAAAGCCACGCTTCACCCTGGGGTGTGGTTAGCATCTTCCCGACTAACCCCACTGCCTAGTACTGAAACTATACATAGTTAACCTTCGTATATCGCACAAGGAAAGTCCCGATCGAGGAGGAATGATCATCAAAGGAAACTTGTAATACCAATAACTATCGCGTATGTGTTTCGCACTCACTGAAAAAATCATCACTCAATTTTCCTTCACCAGTTTGGGAGAAGCTAATTTGCAAGTTTTGGCAGTTAACTTTTAAGTAGGACTTTCTCCATAGGGAATTAGAGATATACTCTGCTTTCAAAAACATTCTAAAGCTGAAAAAAACAATCCCAGTACTTCGATCCTGAACAATATTGGTGAACACCCCACGATGAAGCTTCTCTTGATTCTGAGGATCGGTCCTGATGCGCATAGTGACGTCAAGTTTCTGGTTGGTCCCTAATTGAAAAGGCTGGACGGGAGATATTGCCAACATTTCGTTGTCATAGAAGACAGAAGAGACAATATGCTGAAACTGAACCCGGAAATTGTCATTCTGATTAACGACAGATATGTTAGCATCCCAGCTAGCCATTAGGGAGGAGTTGGTGGCGTTAAAGTTGGGTACGGTGAGTGAGACAACGCGAAAACCAGGGGTGTCTGTACCAAATAAGAGGAAAACGATAATGCTCAACATGAACATTCCAACGGCTAAAACAACCAATAAGGAAATCATGGCTCGACCAATCGAAGCAGTCCTTGTTACAGGTTTCATTAACGGATCGTTATAGTTATTAGGCTGTTGATGATGATGATGATGATAGTTATATCCACCATCATATAGCTGCCCGGCGGGATAAGGATTTGAAAGAAGAGAATTTTTATGATATACGGGATCGGGTTGAGGAGGAGGAGGGTATACATAATTAGGAGGGGTTTGAGGGTAGCTGCTATTCATTAATTGGGGTGGAGGATATCCCATTACAATCTTTGGATCATCTTCTGAGGGAGATGCCACAGTTCCCATCCTCTTTTTTCTTTTCTAATTCCTAAAATTCTAACAGGGGAATAATTAATAATCAAAATGATCAAGATGAATATATCCAAGATATAATTTGGCTGATCTTGAAATTATTAAGCATAAAAAAGAAATGGATAAAGAGAGGAGGGCTGTGGCCAAAGAAGTGAAAATGAAAATGAGGGCATTGAAGCAAACCCTAGGAGATGAAGGTCAACCAAATTTCAATGGCTTGGGCTAATTTGACTAGAAATTGAGAGGTGGGTAGTGAAATAAGCAATCTGCACCAAAATGTGGAGTCGAATTTTGGGACAGGAAAAGTGAGCCTATTGTTTTAGGACGGAGGGAAGTAAATAGTAAAAACGCAGATGGTGGTGAACTATCTAATCATGTTTTAATAAAAAATACTAATTAACAATATCTATATATATCTTATCCATCTAATCCCGTTATATATTATTATAATTATTGTTAAGAAAAATAAATGACTTCACGTATTTAATCTCCTTAACTATCAACCTCTAACATTCATTCATTCAATTGTTGTATTAACTTTTATCTTTATCTATTTTGGTATACCAATCATGGCGAGATTTTTGTACTAAAATTTTCATCTCGTCTATTTTGACATGCCAAACATACAGAATCTGCGCACATAATAATAATAATAATAATAATAATAATAATAATAATAATAATAATAATAATAATAATAATAATAATAATAATAATAATAATAATAATAATAATAATAATAATAATTTAACACCACTAAATTGGTTTAGCGTTGAGGTCTCATTTGTTGCATGTTCTATTCTATTCAAGATTTTGTCCAAATACCAGCTAAACTTTATTGTCTACCAACCGGAAGTCACTTCTTTAATCTTAAAACTCAAAGTATACTGAATCTTGTAATAGCATTTTTTCTAGCTGTACTTGTACGACCTAGTGTTCTAAAAAATATAACACATTAATTTTAGAGTATCCAAACTACGACTTAAGCTTAGGAGAGGCACTGCCAAAATAAAATTAAAATACCTGTGATTTTAACAGATCATGAAAAAGGGATTGGGCAGTACAATCCACTCTCTGTTGTCACTCTGCTAGCGGCGGCTCTGTCTAGATAGAAACTTAGAAACAGCCTTAATTCCCTGCACAGTTGAGACGAAGAAATGGAAAGGAAAAAATTTACTTGTTTCTATTTCATTATTATATTATATTGTTTAGTAACAAAAAGTTGTAACCTGAATTCCTGAAGATATTATATTCTTCCAAATACATTCATAGAACCATGGCGCACGTTGACATGTAAAGCTTTAAAGAAAACAAGAAATCATCATCAAGAATCAAGAAATTGATAAATGCGAAACCCAGAAATTGAATTGAATGTTGGGTTTCATGGAAGTTGTTGATTATTCTGTAAATCTTCTTCTTTGACATAGTCATGGAGACTGGTACCCTGAATCAAATCAATCTTGTTTCTTAATAAAATCTTTAGCCGGTTATTTATATCCACCTCCACTCCCAAGATCTCGCAATTGTGTATCGGAATTTGCTGGTGTGGGTCTGACTTGTCATCACAAACTTGGCATTTAGTAGCAAACAATTGGTTGAAACCGATGGCCCTGTGGACTTCATCATCATCCTTATCATACATCAACGAACACAATCAGTGTGTCAATGTCTTGTTAGTCAGCCACCTATAAGACAACAGTGGCATTTTGCGCTGAAGGTTTTCAGCCTCCGCTGCCACTGTACTTGTAATGTATCCAACAAGTCTTTGCATATTAACAGTCTCTTGGTTCTGATGTTCTCCTCCTGGGATCATACCCACTAGAAATAAAATGTCATTGCACCTTGAAACAACATAACACAAATCTAAAGTCGTAATCCCAAGACGAATCACTTCTCGTTCTTGTTGATTCTCAGAGTAAACACTCTTTATGGAAAATATAGAGAATCTTGGAGGCACCGCGTTTATCCATTTCACAACTGCTGCCTCAAGAATCGAAACGTCTTCGATCAGTGTTACTTTAATGGCGCCCAGTATGTGGATTTGTCTTTCTTGGACCACCAGAACTGTAACGGCCGCTGAAGAACTTATATTTGCCATTTCTTTTGAGAGAGAACAAGAGAAGAGAACAAGAAAGTATATTGAGAGAGAAGAGAAGAAGAAAGTACGTTGAGAGAGAGAGAGAGAGGGAGAGAGAGAGAGAGAGAAAGGGAGAGGGAGGGAGCGAGAGAGAGAGAGAGAGGTTTCTTGACATTGGGGAAGAGTTTCTTCACCCCTCAGAAACTCTTCCCCAATTTCAAGAAAGCACGCACTCTCTCTCTCTCTCAACATACTTTGTACGAATGAGAGCTTTGTTAAAGCAATGGGAGCTATGTTAAAGCTATGTTAAAGCTTTTATACATTTGAAGAGAGCTTACAAAGCTTGGTCTATGTACAAATGAGGCCCTTTGGCCTAATTATAGCTCCACCTCCTTAGAATGGACGCTAGAGATCGTTTTGATCTAATGGCTCTTATTGATCCTCCAAAATTATCTACACATATGTACAAGATTCTTGAATTGGAGGAATATTCTAGACTTGTCTCTAGAACCATATAGATCGGCCTATCGTCTTCTCGCCTGTACATCTCCAAAACGTTCTACCGGTCTCTGGGATGTAGCGTTCCACACCGTTCTGGCGTACTCCGGTTGACCCCAGAACTCGACCCTTCTGCATACGTTCCGCAAGACTCTAGATACTTCCACCAGCGCACGACCGTTCAAGGCTCATATCAATTCTCAGGTGAGGAAGATTCTCCAAGAAAGTGATGATGGTGTGATTCTAAAGACGGATTTCTTAACAAGTCTCCAGGTATCAACAAGGAACCCCAAGGAACGTAAACATTTTCTCTGTGATGTTTGCCAGTTGAACAAGAGTCAGGGAGTGAACTGGATTCATGTGTGTGTGAATAAGAATGTCTACCCAACAGTGCGCCAACAATGATGATGGTAAGCAGTTGGAATTTTGGGTTTCAAAGATGTTTGGAGATCATATCTGTCTGGATGTATCTTCTTGGCTTTCGATTGGTTTTGTTTGTCAATATAGTTCAAAGAACATGTTAATAATAGAGAATTGTGTGAGATTCTTATGTAGTTCTTGAAGAACATATTAATAATAGAAAATTTTTGTGTGTGCGCGCGCATATAGTTCTTGAAGAACATGTTAATAGTAAAGAAATTCTGTTAATTGTTGTCTATTAATCTTGTTCTTTTTTTATTGTTTTCGCTTCTTGCCCTCGGCGTATCTAGCTAGCTAGATTTAAATTTAAAGAATTGTTTAACAAAAGTATAGTGTTTAAACAATTTTTCTTGGTTTAAATTACATTTACAGACCCAACCAGAAGTTCATGTAAGTTAGTCCTAGCTAGTTTTGCTGATGTACTCTAAGTAGAAATTTTAGGTCAAGGATGCTTTAACACTCGACTTGTTTTAGAGCTGATAATTCTTGTCTTCTTGGTTGTAATTGCTTGATGACGACGCATAGGCATCATCACCATGAGTTTCATTGGATTTGGAGGTAATATACAGGGCAAACAGTCGGTGAAAAAAATGATGGTGTATTCACTCTAGACTCAGCTCTATTTCGAATCTGAAGAGTGTTCTGCACGATTTCCTATGTCCTTCATCTGAGACCTTAATGTGCAGCTGCTGGGAGAAACCAAGAAAGTATACAAATCAATTTTTGAACAAAAAGAGTCTGCACTATGATAAATTAATTAAAAACATTATCTGACCAGCTAATTAACTTTGATTATAACCAAGTAAAAGAGAAAAGGCAAGAACATGGATAGAACACTTCAAAAACTAGCTCAAGACACTGGATATGCTAATCAGCAGACAAAACCAAAAAATTGCAAAATGCACTTATCCACTTCTCAGAGAAAATTGAAATGCGAAATTTTACCTCTTATAGTAATGGATGGTTTCCCTGTGGTGGAATACTACTCTGTGGATAGACAAAGGGATCTCCAAATGGGTTTGAGGACGCCGTCTGCGGAATTTGTGTTTGAGAATATCGATTTGTATACTGATATGGAACCACCATATTTTGCTGTGGCTGCTGCTGCTGCTGTTGTTGCATCATCATTTGCTGCTGCTGGGACATATATGCCATCTGCACATTTACTGGTGGTGCAAAGTTATTCGACATGGTGAAAGGGTCTTGTTGATCCATTGGATTTGGCATGGCCATTTCGTGTCGGTAGGTGGTATTGTACCCTGCATTCTGCATCTGTAATTGTCTCCGGGCAGAATCATCTTCATACAAGCTATCAAGCAATAGCTTGTCGAATCCCCCCGCCTAATACAGGTCACAAAATTGTTAGCTAAAACCATTTCCCATAAATATCACATGAAATTACTGATCTCTTCAGTTGACTTCTTAGCAGGAAAAATCTTTAAGAGAATGTCTAGAACGTTATACTAGAACTTGGGTTTATATACTTCCCGGGAAAAAATGGAATTCACAGGCTTGATGCATAAAGTAAAACAGAGATGAAAGAACGGACCAATTTGGTATCCACCGATTGGCTTCTGTGGTTGCTTGGTGCGGTAACCAGAGCCAACTCCCATCCTGAAGCGTTTCCGATTTCACTCAAAGCATTATGCATGGGAAGTCCTTCATTGCCTACAAAAACATTTCAGAAACACCGGTTTAACATTCTTCAAAAGATACACTTTCAAGTTTTTTTTTTAAAAATAAACTTTATGTATTTAACGGTACAGCTTCACTTACCAGGTTGAATGATAGCAAGAGCCAGGGCATTGCTTTCCTCTAACTCTATGGCTTTTGGATTTATTTCATTCAAACCCTGAGAGGATATATACATATAACATTCAAAAAATTTTGAAACCACCTTAATCTAGCCATGTAATGAATAAGAGAGAGCATGGAAATCGAAAGCTTACCAGCAGATCAACGGGCTCTTCAGCTGATATTTGTGGTTCAGTTTCCTCTTCATTCATAGTCTGAGGAGGTTCCTCTTGTGCATCAACTTCACTGTCAGCCTCTTCAACTAGTTTTTCAGTTTCTTCAGGAGTCGCCAATTCAGGGTCTTCAGGCTCTTCATCAGAGTCATCATTTTCATGATACTCCTATTAGTGGCAGTGACAAATTTTTGAGTAAATTATTATTAATCATTAAATTAGAATGAGAATGTAGTCAAGCAATGTAAGTTGGTCACCGTGTTCAAACCAAAAGTATAGTACTATGGATAAAAACATATGCAATCAAAAGACGATTAGAACAAACATTTAGGAATTGACATTCTTTAAGCATGTTAGTTAACAGTACTAATGAAAATACATTTCAGTTAAGAATCAGGTCAGCATACAAGTGATTAAGTCAAAAGGCTCTCAATATTTGATGGCAGTAGGCATTTAAAATATTCAAACTTAGCTATTTGACAGGCTGTGTCCAACAAAAAAAAAAAAGGGGCTGAGAAGAAGAAGTGGTTCGGAATTTAGATGCCCATTTCTTGTTACTAAGGTTTGAAAATTATAATTTGGCTTAAATCTATATGGAAAGGGTGACTAACATATACTGAAATGCAATGCTTACACCTTAATCTGGTGCTGGTATTTTTATGATGATCAAAAATAAATTTTAATAATTCATGGGATACGATAAAAAATGAGATGGGTACATATCGGAAACATTTGAGAGTGAGTAATTAGCTAAGTTCCTCACCAGTCTCTTACTTGACATGGAACCTGTCTGAGGTGCTTCCCTTACATATTCCTCCATCGTTGCAAGAAATGAAGGAGGAGCCTGCAGAGGGCAGAAAATTACAATCTCGAAATCAATGTTTAGACCAGAAAATTTTCCTATAGATCAACTTGTAATAATTATTATATGTATTGAGAAAGGAACCTGTCTCAAGATAGGGAACTGAAAGGTCCGAGCAAGATCCAGAGTTCTGCAGAAGTCATAAAAATCAGCTAAATGTTCTGCCTACACAAACAAATGAAAAAGATCAAATGACTATAAAGATCAGCAGCCACTCATGTAGAATACTTGTCATTTACATTAAACATTGAAGTAAAATATCCTGACATAAAGTGGAGGTACCTGTTTAGCTGCGGTTTTGTAAACATTGAGAGCTTTGACAGCATCAAGTTTGGCCATTTCGAAATACTGCAGAATAGTTATGAAGATCACTTAGAATCCCTGAGATAGGGGTGGATAATTCACAGTTCTGTTGAAGTAAATACCATATCGACAAGATTAATGATGCCGTCGTTGATCGCACAATATATCTTGAAGCTTTCTTTCAGTACCTGCATGATCAAACAACTTTTCATCAACTTGAATGACTTGTGAACAGTTGATGTGGTAATCGGTTTCAAAACTTCTTTCGATCTATTAGTTTCTCATCTATGTTCATGGCATTATGCAAAGAGAGAAAAATGAGGAGAAATGGACAGCACTAAGAAAGAAAAAATAGCTAATCTTTTCAATGTAATGTTCATATCAAACATTTCTTGATGGATATTATGCATACCAGGGCCAAGGCATACTGGATAAGATAGTTGTAGCAAGCTGCTCCTTGGGGCTGCAAAATTTCTGACAGATTAGATAGCTTATTCAGCTTAAAAAAAAAAAAAGATTGATCAATAAAAGCAACAAAATGAGCAAAAATCCAACATATCAAGACCATCCACCATTACCTGGCAACCGACTAGACGGTAGAGAAGCTGCTGCAATGAAGGTAGCATCTCCATGAGGTCTTCAGCATTCAAGATCCGTGTTCGACTACGTATCTGATGCAACACAGACTACTTTATTTCTGCTCTAACTAATCTGAATTGTATGCAAGAAATCAAACCTTAGATACTCCAGGAGCTGTTTTGGTCGCCCTTTCCAACTCTATGTCATATTTTAGGCTCCTATAACATTCGAGTCTTTCCTCCAGAAAGAGCGCATATGCTCGGATCCAAGCAGAGCAATCCCATGCTGCATTGCTATCAACATGTTAAGAAAACCATCCTACAACAAAATCAAACTTTCTCCGGAAACATGTGCAAAAATCAATTTACCAAGAGGGCTTGAATCATCCTTAAACTTGGAGATTTGAAGTAAATGTCCTCTACGAGAATAGTGTATAAACTCCTCTTTGAAGGTAGGATCCCCCTCTCTTAATGTCCTATGAATGAGTATCAGTGTCTTTAAGGCAACCTGAAATTTGTTCAGGTATCAGAGTAGCATCCACGACTAATTATTATAGTCGATGTACAAAAGTATACATATCTATACACTGAACACAAACAGCTTAATTCTTCTCTGTGAAGGTTTCCAAGTTATAAGTATAATTGACAAGATAAAATATCGGAAATGAGCAGAGGAAAATCTTACAATCCAATTGTGCGTCTTGGCCAATCTTCTTGACAGTGCATGAATGCAGTATGCAACATCAGCTCTCGGGCAAGATACAGATGTCACAGCAAATATTTCTGAGAGGAAAAACACCAGTATATGATGAGAAATCGAGAAAATCTGAATACATGAATCTTCAGCATATTGCAAATTAACCCGGTGTATATATGGAAAATCTTCGTCTTCCCAAGCAATTCGATAACAATCATATAACTTACTTCGAACATGGCGTTCCTTGGGGGGACATTCGACATGGTTGGTGGCCTTCACTATTGCAATATCCAAATCCTTAACAAGAAAACCGAAGGCGTTCAGGCCATGAAATCGAAAATCCCATTAAGAAAAAAAGGCACATTTGAATATGCAATCAATGTCTTTGAAATAAATCTTCACCTTGAATTCGCTGTTAACCTTGGCAAGGCCAACGGTGGTGGAGTCTTTGAGGGCTCCATATGCTTTTCTAAAGCTTTCCA